>APFE031147619.1:108643-185737 GCA_000404065.3 Pinus taeda | reverse complement strand
ACCACCTTGTCACTCCATTTTCCCTATTATTCACCATTAATGGGTCTCATTTATATCTTCCAAGTATTATTTATTTTCGATCATTTTTGAGAGAAATTCTTGATTAAATATTAGAAAATAATATATTTTACTTTATATATGGAAAGTGGGTTGTTTTTGTGACTTGTGTAGGTTCCAAGGAAGCTTAGAAGACACCTTTATGTGGCCTTGAAGGATCAAATTCGAATTTGAGAAGATAAACCTCATGGAGAAGATGATGATCTCATGGAGAAGATCAAGGACAAAAAGGGGTTATGTGTCTAGATGGTTGAGAGATGTATGGAACTAAAATAGAGATTAGTGGATCATCATTATGAGTTTGTTATCCCATTCCATTGTATAAATAGGAGTACAATCTCCTTCATTTGTAATCTTAGAATCTTAGAATCTTCATTTGTAATCTTAAGAAGTTGGTTTGTACATCATGATGGAGATTTTGAAACAAAGACTCATACTTTGATTTTGTTGCTTCTACATTTGAGTTCCCTTTGAAGTGGTATGCTTGTGGAGTTATGGAGGGTCCCCATGGCCTCACTTGCATGCTTATTTTAGGTATAATTTAATTTATGTTTCAAATGTATTTAGATGTGTGATGATTTCTGATTGAATATTGGTTTAATTCTAATCTACATATGAAGGGACACAAAGGAATTTAAGTTAAATTCCCCTTCTATTTGATCTTCAACTAAAACTGAATTTCATTCTCCATTTCTCATTTGAAGTTATTTATACACTTCTTGTTTGAAGCAATGGTGATTGTGATATAGTAGAATTGTGAAGAAGGACAATCTGGACCTCCTTAGTTAGGATCCTCTTCTTTTACATCTTCTGCATCATAAGCCATTGTTGATTAGTGCTCTTAGATTTATCTTCATGACAGTAGTATTGTAGGGAAGGACAACCTGGTTCTCCTAAGTTAGGAGCCTCTTTCCTCATATATTACATAAATGAATTAGAAATCTTTCTAGATCTATATATTTTAGATAGGCACTTCTAAGTTTACCTTCCCGGGTTGACATTAAATTAAACTCTAATTTGCATCCGCATTTTAGACCCAACAATGGGTGGGTCTCAAAATTGACTCAAAATTTACATAATCAAGGGTCTAAAACCCCTTTGACTCTTAATCATCTACGTGCTCTGCATCCATAAATCGCAGCTCGACTTTACATTAGTTACAAAAAATACACCAAAACTTGGGTTATTTTAACCCCAAAACTGACCCAAGGGACCCCATCCCAATAGCCCCCCAACATGAAGATCGCGACTTGCCCTCGAGTCACTCGGTTGGTGCTGTAATATTCCTCCGAAGATCCCCCAGCTCTACTTGAATTACTACAACCTCGGAAATGCTCTGCGTATATGCCTGCTTGACCTCTTCAACTAACGTTTCTATAGCTCGTCCTTCTGTGACAAACCTCATTGTGTATTGCAAGCCTTTAATATTGTCCTAGATGGTGGTTGTGACTTAATAAGACTCTTCCAACCATGGCTACAATCTGGCCTTTAGCAAGGCCTCCTTCATCTGTGCTTCCTCTACCTACTCAAGGAGCTTCTTTCCCTCCTCTAATTTGACTAGGCACTGCCTTGGTGCAATGGCATGTGTCATTGCCCTAACTTCATCATACTATCACTGTAGCTCCTTAACCTTTGTATTCAGTGTCTGCAGGTTTGGATCCTCCTACAGATTTTTCACCATCTCCATTTCTTGCTCAAATAATCTTATGCAGTTAGCAACTGTGGCATCCAGAGTGGCCATTACTTCCTTGATTGTGGCTTTGCGCTACTCCTAGACCTCTAAAGGAGTAGTGGGCTGCAAATTTAATTGCAGGTTGGTGATATTCATGCTGAGTTCAAACTGAACTTTGTTAGTCTCAACTTTCGTGTCATGCACATCAACAACTAGTTTTCTGGTGTTTTCTTATGGTTGTGCATCCTCAGGGATATGAAGCTCAGGCATTGTCCTGCATGCTTCAGCGATTGCTGACTCTAGTCACGAACTGTGCACCTGTAGCATTTTCTTCTCCTACAGAACCTACGCCTTCTCACTGAACAACTACTAATTATTGACTTTGATTTCGCTAACAGCACCGAGTGCTCGTTGTTCCCTGATGCGACGCTCTTCCATGAATCCTTGTAGTAATGCATTCAATGACTCAAGTGATATCGCAGTAAGGTTTAGGCCCATATTTGTGACCTTGTCAGTGTCAGCACGGACTAGACTTTCAGGGAAGGGGAAGACTCACACATCCTGTGGCCAGAGAACCATATTCGTGACTATACTTTTACCCCATGCCAAACTTCCTTGTGCACCGCTCACCTTCCTAACATCTTCTTGGATCTTGGTTTCTTGGAGAAACAACTCTCGTAGATCCTTCTAAACTCCTCCCAATGTCTGCATGTACTGTTGATCTAAGTGGTACATCACTTTTGTTGTGGCATCCCTAGCTTTATCACCGATATCATCCAGGTCACTTTCTCTGAGCACCATGGGATCAACCTTTATTTTATGAGCTTTCTACTTCTACCATGATCCACCTTGCTTCTCTAGTTCACACCTTTTCAGAATGAAGGGGGGGCACTGCCCTTCCTCACCTCCACCACCTTTTCCTATAAGCTCTTCTATTTATGTTTCTCACAAAGGTGACTTGTCACATTTCTAGGACTCGCAATTCCCCTGTTCTGCCTTCTCCTTAGCAGCGCATTCCTTCTCAACACGGGCTTCTCTTTAGCATCCTTATTTTTCTGCACATCTTGCTTAGCTGCTTCCTTCCTTTTCTTCATGACAACACTCTCCACACCCATGCTTGGCCCAGCAGCAAGATCTGAAGGGGTGTGCCATTCTACCGATCATCTTGCTACCACCTTTTGTACATCTGTTTCTGTTACCAAATATGGAAAGTCATGCCACTTCTGTGCTGGATCCTTTTGCGCCTGGATATACACCCTGTGGAATTCAACCTTAAATTTTGTGTAAGCTGACAGCTACATGTACATGGTTGAGGACAACCTCAGATGCTAGTTAAGAACCATGAGGAGACTTGCATCAATCAGGACCCAAAAGATTTTCATCTTTGTGATCTACGCAGGGTCCTGGGTAGGCCATAAGGAGGCGAATTACGTTGCCTCCAACAATCCCTCCTTAAGGAGAGGAAACTGGCTATCCTCCAGCAATTCTCACGTGACAAGCACAATGGACAACAATAACCAAGCATATTGAAACGACTTGGTTTCATCCTCGACCTATCGGTAGTATGCAAGGAACGCCCTTCACGTAGTGTGTAGCCAAGGACATTACATGCAGTGGAACTTCATCTGCACGCATTTTCACATTGTCTTTCCTGCTAATATCAATATGGCCAATTGAAATGCGAGGTCTGAGATGGATGAAATTGAGTACTTGCATGACTTCTTTACGAGTTCGTACTCTTTCTTCATTCTTTCAGCAAGCTCCTTCTCCCTTGTCTTTCCACCAAACTCCTTGGTCGATTTCAGACCTTCATATGGTAGGTGCGTAATCCTGTGAATGAGCATTTTTGTGATGGGTATAGGCCCTCCTAGCCATATACACCCATCATGTACTAATTTAAGAAGCTTGTACACACAAATTGTGTTAATGGGGATGTGGTGGTAATGTGGCACCTAAGCAAGTTGAGCAATCCTGATTTCTCAACACTGCAGACCCACTCCTCTGATTCCAGCACTGTAACACCTATTTTCTCATAATAAACTATCTTCATGTATTTAGCCATCACTAAGTGTGGGAAAATAGCATGATCCACGAGGTCCCAATCCTCCATCTTCAATAGTGGGGTTCACGTGAGCCGCAAACCTTCAAAAGGAACCTGCTCAGGTAGAAGTGGCATGGAAATGGTGAATTTCTTTGAGTCAGGGTCCTTTGTGATCTTTTCCTTTCCATTTATTTGAGTGATATACCCAAGTATCTTTGTTATAGGTTCCATGCCTTCAGCATAAATATCTTTCATTCCCTGGCCTTCTTCCACCTCCAGGTCTACAACCTTCTTCTGTGTTGGTGTCGTGATATGCCTCCTTGGGAAAGTGCGTACCTACACCACCTTTTTCTACTTTTCCTTTGCTGCAGGTTGCTTTTCTTTCTCCATGGGCTTTTTTGGCCTTGGTGACCTCGGTGTCATGGGCATTGCAGGTGTAGATTTAACATTGGATACTTCAGGTCCTAGAGCATCGGATACAACTACTTCCAAAATCAAGGCTTTGGCGGGGTTGGTTGCAGTCATCCTCTCCATAAAAAACTCATGGGCTTCACAAGAAATGTCTGTATGTGTGAATAATTCCTCCTAAAATGCTTGACTCATGAGTGATAGACAACAAATCTCAAAAACAACTCTCATGGTGCAAAGTGTTCTTTGTTGGGTTGGCATGCAAAATTTATAGGGGGTTTTGAATTCAAATCGGACTGTTCTCCCCAAATTTTGATAATTAATGTTGTTTTGGTGGAAGATATTCAAATATTTTTCCTTAAATTCTTCCAGCCCGCTCCTCTTAACCATCTTTTCGCTGTCAAGTCATGAACAATGACTCCAACAGACACTTTTCTATTGTGTTACACAGTGCCTCTCTCCATGGCCCAGCTGCCTATGTGCAGCTTCATATGTTGCAACTTCACCATTTTCCATGTAGACTGCCTCGTGTGTAGTTCTTCATCCCTAGCAATGTATTTTATAGTCCCATGCTCCCTTGCAACTACTTGTAGCACTAAGATTGTCCTGCTGCCATATAGTCATTATGCATGATCCCCTATATACAACTTTGATCGACTCCCATTCACTCTTTCCAGAAAAGGTTCTCCATTCAGCTTCATGAGCTGAACTGTGCCTCCATATGTAATCTCTTTGATAATATATGGCCCTAGCAAATGCATCTGAAATTTCCTCGGAAACTTAATGAATTTACTATCATATAACAAGACAAGATCGTTTACCTTGAACGTGAAAAGTTTGATGTGGCAATCCTGTTATGTTTTTTCACGTTCCTTATGTACTTTCTAATGGAATCTTGCCAAGAATCAATCCTCTTCGAGCTCCATCAGCTGTGCGATCCATTCCTCTAGGGATTTGCAATCTGCCATACCTGTAAGAGATGTTATGTGCAAACTAGGCACAATATACTCCATTGACATTACAACCTCTACATCATAGACCAATCTAAATTATGTTTGTCCTATCAGCTTCTTGCAAGTAGTCCTATAAGCCCATAGCACTGCAAGTATGAACACATCCTAGTCATTTTGTTGTGCGTTGTAGATCTTCGTTAGTGCATTCTCCAAAATCTTATTGAAGGCTTCAAAAGTTCCAATGGCCTATGGGTGATATGTTGTACTTTTTTTATGGTAGACCTGTAATTCAGTGTGTACCTCTGTCTCTCATCAACACTTTTAGGCAACCAAATTTGGTTAAGACATATTCAAAAAAAACTTTCTTGTTGTAGCCTCTGTATAATCATTAATCGGTTGTGCTTCTGCCCATCTAGTGAGATATTCCATTGGAGTAATAATATACCACGCACTAGTTTACTTCCCTGGGGGCTGAATTGGCCCAACAAAATCAATTGCCCATTTTTCAAATGGCTGCAAAAATACTTGAGGTTGTAATGGAAATTCATCTCTTCGTGATCATCTTCCCATTCTTTGACATGCATCGCATGCCTTATAATACACTTTGGAGTACTTGTGCAGTGTTGGCCACCATAAACCCATGTGCAAAACCTTCTGCACAGTCGTCTTTCCTGCATAATGTCCTCTTGTAGCCCCTCCATGAGCTTCAGCGAGAATGCTATCCCTCTCAAAATCTAGCATATATCTTCGCAATATTTCATCTGCACCCATCTTATAAAAATTTCCCACAATAACTGAGAAATCTTCCATGTGCACTATGAGTTCCTTCTTTTTCTGACTTATATACCCTTCCAGTGCCATCCTCGTAGTCAAGAAATGAATGATATCTGAAAAGTGATTATCTGCTATGTGTACCATGAAGAGCTACACATATGGAAACCCTTCCTCCAAATTATTGGGCTCCTTTCTTGTTTCAATCCATGATAGATGGTAAAGACCTGAGTTTAACCTCCTTGGCTTCACAATTACTTCAAAGTCATACCCTTGGAATAGTAGAAGCCACCTACAAATATTCCCCCCCAACACAGGCTTATTGACCAGGTATTTCAAATGAAATTAATCCATGTACATCTTGAAACACCCTCCTAATAGATAGTGCTTGAATTTATGCAGTGCGTACACCATGGGTAATCCTTTACACTCAGTAGTTGAGTAATTCTTGTTAGCCTTAGATAATTTCCTACTCGTGAAGGCTATGGGATGGTCCATTTCTCCTTCACCAGATTCTGTTAACACTGCACCCAATGCAATATAAGAGGCATCCATATGTACGTGAAATTCCTTCTTCCAATCGAGGAATACCAAGATCGGTGCGGTGACCATCTTTTCTTTCAAGACATCTAAGCTGCACTGAAATTCTTCGTCCCAACAAAATGTTGCATCCTTCTTCAATAGTTTCTCCATAGGCACGGTAATCTAAGCATATGCTTTGATAAATTTCCTGTAATATCATGTATGTCCTATCGTCGTGCATAGCTTCTCAACACTTCTTAGGGCTTCCAGATTCACTATCACCACAATCTTGGCAGGGTCCACCATCAACCCTTGCTTGCATACCATGTGACCCAATAGGATCCCAAAGGGAACACAGGGGAGGTATTTCTTCAAATTCAGTGTGATCTGATATCTGTGACACATATCCAACATTAGGTGCAAACTTTCTAGATGGTGCTTTACTAGTCCGAACACTGTCGAATCATCAAAGTACACTTCCAAGAACTTATTAATGAACTCCTTGAATGTTGCGATGAATACGCGAGAAAATATCGTAGGTGAATTCTTGAGTCCAAATGACATCATAGTATACTGAAAACATCCCCATTCCATTGCAAAGGTTGTTTTTCTCCTATCTTCAGGCATGATCCTAATTTGATGATACCCAAAAAACCCATCAATGAACAAGTAGGCCTCTTGCCCTCCAACATTGTCTAACACTTCATCTATAAATGATTTCAAGAATGGGTCATGGACACATGCGTCATTAAGTTTTTGCAGATCTACACAAATCCTTATCTTGCCCTTCTGCTTCTTCCCCTGAACCACCATCGGGCTCACCCAATCAGATTCTTCAATGGGTTCTATGATTCTTACTTCTAGCATCTTATCTTACTCCTGGCAAACTTTTTCCTTGTATTTAGGATTAAGGTGATGTTGTCTTTTATTAATAGGCTTTGCATCCAGCTTTAGAGTAATCTTCATAATGCCCAAATCACCAATTATGCCCTTGAAATCTGAAAACTTGGTAGGAAATAGGTCTTGATATTCATGGAGTAACTCAATAACTTTATCCACAATAGCGTCAACCCAATAATCTCCAATATTTGCAAACTTTGGCTCTACTTTAGTACCAATGATTACTTTCTTTGTCTTCAATGGCATGGTGATGTCTAGGTTGTCTATTTGTGGGTCCTCGACTTTGTAATTCCCTTCTGCCTTTGGAATGTTAATATTTCTTGGATCGTCATCCACCTTTTGAATAGCCACATTATAACATTCTAGTGCATGACGTAGTTGGGTGCTCCAATTTGGTTGGATCCATTCCATAGGTTCTTGCGGCATTCTAAAGATAAATACCTTAATCTCTTGTAGGGCTTCATCGATGCTTGCGAAGCCATCTTCAAAACTGAAGGTCAATAAGAACCCTTCCCTCCATATATCCCACTCTGTGGTGCCATGGCAGAGCTCCTTTCCTAGATACTACTTCATGGGAATTGTGTCCAAATTATGGCAGAATATGTGTACCCATTGCAACTGTGGTTTCCCCCCATGCTTAGTCCATTTTGCTAAGTGTTCATACGGATCATCTTTCCTGCTATATTTCTTAGTCAATCTAGTGCTAGGATGCCCAAATCATAACCTCATCATCCTTTTATAATCCTGCCATCCACCAAAACTATCCTTGTGCGTACCCCAACATCGTGCGAGCGTAGCACACAATGCCAAATCTAATGCTTGGAAGCGGTGATCCTCAAGGAATTCACACCCAAATGCATCCAAAAACTTATCCACGTTAGTTAAACTATCATAATAAGGTAAATTACTTACCTCCAATGAAACACAGTGCAACAACTTTGTCATCATATTGTAGTGTAGTGTAGATACTTCATGCAAATGATTATGCCAATTCTCCAACTCTTCATTTGAATCAGAGGTATAGGAACTCACCCGATACCATGCAATTCATCCATCTACTATAGGATTGATCCAGTCCTAGTCTCACATAGTTTTTTTATATATTTGATCTAGTTCATCTTCACTTTCCTCATAATCACGAACTGGTTCAGTGTAGCACACCCCTTCTACAATGTTCAATGGTACTACAACTCGAAACAATTTCTTCTCAAATGACATTGTCCTCTTTTTCAGATTGATGACCCTATTCATGTTAATGGCCTATTCAATTCCCATGAGCACGAGGTATGGATTACTATCATTAATGCTCTCTATCACCTCGAAATTGGCCATCATGCTCGCACCTTCGATATCAACAGTTACTCCATATAGGCATCCCTTAGGGATGATCTTCTATTGGTTTTCCTTTCTGATATGAATTGAAGACCACTGCAGCGAAATTCTCCCCACTATTTCCCATGTTTTCTTTGGTAGTATGTTTGCATCGAACCCCAAATCCAAGATGACCTAGTCCATCTCATAATCTCCTACCCGCACGTTGAACCTCATCTTGCGCCCCGTTCTTACCTTATGTTTGCCAATCTTCTTGACCACTCGGTGTCCATCAAGGACCTTCTCCTTGCTAGCACATTTGTTTATTAGCTCCTGCAGGCCTTCCACAACTTTGCTATCATGCAACAGTTTTATGTAGGTCTCCAAAACCATAGTGAGAACAAAGGAATCAACTTCTGCAGGTGCACTTGTTTCTTGCACCTTATCCTGACTTCCTGAGGTGGATGCCTCATCAAAGCTTTTCTTGGCCTCCATAAATGTTTCCTTAGCACACACTAGATCAAAACCCACTTCCTTATTTGGGGCCTTACATACCCATCTGTCCTCTTCAGGTTGTTTACCTTTATCGTCATCAATCGTTATTATGCTTCTCACTACTATATTCATGCTTTGATCTTCCTCGTAGGGCTCATCTCTCATCCTCTATAAGCTCTACGTAGGTTGTTGAGGTTGCGCCTTCTTCTCCTACATCTTAGCTATCACAACCAGGAATTCTTTTATAGTGTGGTCAAAATGGTTGCAGTATTGACATGATGGGTGTGTCTGATTCTGACACTCCCATGGGTAGTGTCCTAGTGTTTCATAGTTGTAACAAATAACCTGACCTCGGCCTCTACTAGGCCTTCCTCCTCGGCCTCATCCTCTACCCTAATATCCTCCATGTGCTCCTCCGATGCCCTGCTCTGGAGGTTGTGCTTCTACTTGCATTAGGTATGTAGGTGTTCTTTCCATGATCAATTCATAGCTTTGACAATGGTGCTCATCATGGCCCACCGATTTGCAGAAGGTGCAGAACAATTATTGTTGGGGTGTCTGGATGAACTTTTGAAGTAAATGACAATTATCCATCACATGTTATCCAAAAACCTGACAAACAGTGCAACATAATGTGGACCCCACGCTATGTCCTATTGGAGCTTATGGTCCCAGGGGAATTGGTCCCCCTCCTGTAGTATAATTCACAAATATAGGACAATGGTCTTTATCATTCCCCTGGCTCTTACACTTCACACACTAAAATTTTGCACGCGCCTCTAGTTTAGTCTACCTGTCTTTCTTCAAGCTCTACAATTCTAAATAGAGGCTCTGTAACTAAGAGTGAATCTGTTGTACCCCCAAGGTCACATCCTGAATGGTCATTGCATGCAACCTCATTGTGATTTCCAAAGCTTCCACCTGTGTTCCTATCTTCTATTGTGATAGAGCAATCCTCAAGTGGGGCAAAAGTGAAGTTATAAACCATTCGTGATGTTGACCATCTATGAGCTACATGTTTGCTTCTCGAATCGCACATTTCAACCTTTGATCTAATTCCCAAGGTGTCTCACCAACCCTCATCATGATTTCCTTAAATCCAAGTACTGACTACGAGTCAAACTTAGGATTACTAAGTTCCTTGTTTAAAGTAGCCTTAGTCTCTGCTAGTGATGCAAGAGGATTATCAGAGAAATACTTAATATACCAAGTCAGCACATGATCCTGCAGAGTGGTAACTGAATATGCATTATTCATATTGTCATCAGTAATTTGTTGTGTTGTCCACACAACATTCGCAACAAACCAAAATTGCTCTGTATATTCACTCTCGATGCCTTTGAGAGTCACAACTTCATTGTATTCAACATATTGAATGGTGGTAGTGGTGGAGGTGTGGGAAAAGGTGTATACAATGGAGGTGGAGGTGGAGTGGATAGATGATGCACCCGTGGAAAATCCCATGTTATCAGCTGGACAACACTCCGTAGTGAGACCTGTACCACTGCCTCATTGTCGCTCAAAGGAGGTTCGATTAATGGGCTATATTCAGGACCCGATCTCTCTCAATCTCTAAATAGTTTTCCACTTCGCATAGCTCCAAACATCAAGGGAATGACATAACCCATTTTTCACACAACAACACTTTAATCCAGGTATTCAAATATCTTAAATCCTTACCTCGCGATCCCTTGAAAAATCGTCGCTCTACTTCACTATAGATGACTGGGGTATCAATTGCAAATTCTGTAACAAATCCTCCCAGAATCCAATCAAGCTGATGATCAACAACCCGCGCGATCTGGTTTTCAGAGGCTTCTAATCGTTCCACTAATTCGGGAGTCCACTCTATAAGATTATTAATATTCAACCTTCCTTGGCTGGTTGTCAATTTGGCTAACCACTTGCATAGTTTGATGGGAAAAGTGTAGAAGAAGATCTCTTGTATCTCCATGTATAGTTACATGTCCAATCACTATTCCTTCGATAGGTGCAGATTCCTATTTTCTTGCACCACGAACTCGTGAATATTCTGATCCAACCACTTTTCAATTTCTTTCTTGGTTGGATTCTAGTGATGCGACATTACACATCTCTTTCAAGAAGACCTTGGTCCCGACAATGAAACCATTTGTTGGCTTAGGGGGGTCCTAACCCATGTTCAGAGTTAGATGCGCCAGCCAATAAATCCCTACACTACTATCCCTTTCGGCAACAACCCATGTAGCACAGGCCGCAGTCTCATCTGAAGCAGTATGGGGAGATGCAAGAACCAATTTTTTGCATGCAGAGATGAATTTGATGTCTTTTAGTACCTTATATCTTCCTTCACACAAATTGATAAGTCCTTAGGGCTCGGTACTACAACTCTATTAAAGCACTCTTCAGACCTCCGCGAAGGTCTATGATCAGCCTTTGCAGACCCTTAATAGTTGATTTATCCACTTACATGCATCAAAGAACAACCTTTAATTAGTGTTCATGTAAATTTACTTAACTTATTTGATAAACATGATAGAATTCATAATTGTTTTCACAAAAGTACTTAACATGCATTGCGTACATCTATTAAGACTTATTCAAGAGAATCATGCATCAATATTCCATAAACAAATTATTCATTCACATCGTTAACAGAAGTAAGCAAAGAAAAACATATATACATAGGATTTATTCGGTAACTTTCTTTATTGATCTTTAATTCAGCTTTACAGACTCAAAACTACCCTATGCACTCAGCTGCAGGGGTCCGTGCACTCAGATGCAGACTCTACCAAAGAATCTGTGAAATTAGATACAGAGCCTTTCTTCTCCTATCTGACCCACTTCTCTGTGCTATCACTTCTAAGACTCCATTTGTTATCCACATCTACCTACCTTAGAATCCTTAAGGCACACCCATTTATACCCTTTTTCATACAATCCCATGGTTCGTGGAACATGGGTGGGTCTCAAAACTGACTCAAACTTTACATAATCAAGGGGCTAAAACCCCTTTGACTCCTAATCATCTACGCACTCCGCATCCACAAATCGCGGAGACTTTACATTAGTTACAAGAAATACAACAAAACTTGGGTTATTTTAACCCCAAAACTGACCTACATGACCCCATTCCCACATAGTGACATTTGTGGACCTCTACAAACTTGTCTAGGAGGTTGTAGACAATTTTTACTCTTCATTGACGATTTTAGTAGAATGACTTGAGTTTTATGAAACAAAAGTCAGAAACATTAAAAAAATTTAAGACTTTTCACCACCTCATTGAGAATGAAGTTAAATAGAAAATTGGCACTCTCAGGATAGAAAATGTAGGGGAATTCACTTCCAATGAATTCCAAAATTATTGCAGGACAATGGTATCAAAATATAACTTACAAATGTCTACACTCTATAGAATAATAAAGTAGCAGAGAGAATGAATCACACATTGTTAGGGATAGCAAGATCCATGCTAACTTTAAAAAAATTAAGTCCTTCATATTGGGCAGAAGCAATACATACAATAGTCTACTTAAGGAAAATGTCTCCTATTGCTTCTTTGGATGGAATTACACCATATGAAGCATGGTTTCATTTCCAACCTTGAGTCAAACATCTTAGATTTTTTGGTTTAGTATGTTATGACTTAGTTCCAAAAGAAAAGTGAACTAATCTTGATTCACGAAGTTTGAAGTGTACATTGATTGGTTATTCTGATGAAAAGAAACGATATTGTATTCTATCCACAGGAAAGTTTATTTTCAGCAAGGACGTTATATTTGACGAAACAAAAAACAAGGGTGCCACATATATAGAAAGTCTTCCACAAAAATTGGAAATTAAGGGAGACAAAAAGAAAATAAAAATGAAAAATCAACCAACTACACAACATTGCTATGAGATTGAATTTCCTTGATCATAAAATGGTTCATCCATCTCATCTACTTCAACTAGACCATTTGAATCTTTTGGAAGGTCATATAAATCTTCTCGAAGTGGTTCATTTGACAATGACTCTCCACCCCCTGAACCTTCATATGATTGAAGAAAATATATTTATATCAATCCACTATATAATGACAATGATTATTCATATCCACAAACAAGTGCACATCAACTACCTAAATGGGTTATTCAACTTTTGAAGGATGTTAGGCTAGATGAAAAAAAAAAAATAGGAACAAAAATTTCACAAAGAAATGAAGAAATTTTTTCCTTAATAAGAAATGATTTTATTGAGACCTCCTCATACAAAGAGGTACTAAAACATGTAGAATGGAAAAAGGCAATGGTTGAAGAATACAATGCAGTGATGGAAAACAACACTAGGAAACTTGTTGGTTGTTCTGAAAATGTGAAACACATCAAATGAAAATGGGTTTATAGAATCAAGTGAAATCCATATGGAGACATTGACAAGTACAAGGCAAGGCTTGTTGCCAATGGTTTTGCACAACAAGAAGGAATCAAATATAAAGAAACTTTTTCACCTATAAGCTCAAAAAGGATGGAAATTACATCGTATGGATGTTAAAAGTGTCTTCCTCAATGGAGACTTGTTTGAATAATTATATATGACTTAATCTCCATGTTTTGATCCCAATTGGAAGGAACACAAAGTAGGCAAACTGATCAAGGCTTTATATGGGTTGAAATAGGCTCCACGAGCTGGTATGTAAAAATGGCCGAGTGCCTTCACAAGGTTGGAATTAAGTGAAGTGAATCTAATGATACCATATATGTGTGCCAACAAGGTACAAATTTGGTGATTCTATTTATGTATGTGGGTGACTTGGTCATTAATCGAAACAATAATGATCATATTATGCAGGTAAAGGAGTTTTAGGTTGGATTTAAGATGATTGATTTGGGATTAATTCACTACTATCTTGGAGTTGAAGTATTCCAACATCCAAATAATATTTTCATTAGTTAAATCAAGTATGCATATGAACTACTTAAAAGATTTGGAATGCAAGATTGCAAGCCAGTTCTCACCCCAATGGAGCAAAACTTAAGACTTTCAAAATTTGAAGGGGGTGAATTGGTGAACAATACTACTTATAAACTGTTGATTGGAAACTTGATCTATCTGAAAACCAATCATCCAGACATATATTATGCAGTCAATATTATCTTGTGTTTTATGCACAAACTAAGGAAAAACCACTGGAATTCCACAAAAGGAGTCCTTAGATACATCCAAGGGGCAAATGATTTTGTTCTTCTTTACAAAAATACTAAGAACATTGTACTTGGTTGATAGTCAGATGCAGATTTTGTTGGAAGTATTGATGATCAGGCATCAACATCAGGTTATTTGATGAACTAAATTGTAGTTTCTTGGATTTGTAAGAAGCAAGCTACAGTGGCCACTTCTTCGACAGAAGAAAAATATATATTAGCATGGGAAGCAACACGTGAGTTTTTTGGCTGCATAGAGTTTTGCAAGATTTAGGAATTCTTCAAGCAGAAGCCACACCTTTATTTATCTACACCTAGTCAACCATAAATCTTGCCAAAAATAATTTTTTCCATTCCAAAACAAAGCACATGGACACAAAGTATCATTATAATAGAACACTCATTACAAAGGATGTCATCAAGCTTATATATTGTCCTTCAGAAGATCAAATTTTAAACATCTTCACGGAACGACTTGGCAGGATCAAATTTACTAAGATTAGATAAGAGCTTGGTATATGTTGTAATGTACCTTTGGATCAAAGGGGGGAATGTTAGATGTATGATACAAAGTACATAAATTAATATTTAATTATTTATTGTTTTTTTAGATTAATTATTTAGAGTTTGAGTCTTCTTAGAATATCTATTTGTTATAAAATATATGACATCTAGAAAGGTGTCGTTTCTTAGGAACTAATTTAGGAAACTAGTTAGGAGTGTTGTTATAAGTGCATTAAATGTAAATGGATGCTTGTAAATAAAATAAGTGATCCATAACAAAATTAGTTTAGGACACAAACTTATTTAAAGCTTGTTTCTCTCCTCTTGCAAGGGTGTTGAGTGATCGTGTGTAAGCTCTTACATATTTATGTAATTTTTATTTTCCTTATTAATAAAATTTGTGTGTCTAAGGACACTTCTATTATTATTGAGACATAGAATCAATCATTCTCTTGTAGATGCCCTATTTTACAGACAATTTCACACCAAATTTATTGTACGCAAAAATTCTCAGAGATTAAAATTCATAGCTTAATAATACCTTATGCACCACCGAGCATATTGGCAATTAAAAATATTAATCATTCCACAAATATTCATATCTCTAAGATCAAAATCTCTATGCAGTTGCTCTCCCACACATCCTTCATATTGCGCATGGTAAAATATACGCACAACGAAACATAATAATATTTCTTGTTCTATAATATATGTCTCATCAGAAATTTCTAGGCCAATTGGAAATTAGAAATAATATTTTTAGAAAATTAGAAAAGTATTTTTTGAATTCACATAAAAATAGAAAATTTCAGCGTTTTCCTGAAACTTCGGTTAAAATTGTAAAAAAATAAACAGGAAATGCAATTTGACCACAAGGCGAATGTTGTAGTCCCTCATGAGGTAGGAACTAATAATATACATAAATCATATAATAATGTCAAAAGATATTAGTATTTGTTCATTTCATGTGTTATATCTAGGATCATAAATGTTAGCCTAAAACATAATGCTTTTAAAATAAATTGTAGATTTCATTAACCAACTTATCAAGAAGGATATGTTACTCGAAGTAATATATTAATAACACATAAAAATCATATAACAATGTATACATAATTATACAACTATAGAAAATAAATATTTGGTAAATATTGATATCAATCCATAATAAGCATCAAAATACTTATTTTATTAGAAATCTTAAATTGTTAAATCAAAAGAATCATAAGAATTAACTAAATTATAACTTTATTTGAAACAATTATTATTAATTTTATTAATGTTAAAAGGAATCGGTACATAAATTAAACATATGTGCATTTTAAAACAACATGTCTTAAGATTCTTAACCATGGAGTTCCATCCTCACTTTATCATGAAATTCTTAATCTATAAATAGGATTTGTTACAATACAATGGGCCAATACTATGGCTTATCAATACCGCATTCCAAAAAAATACATAAATCATTTCATATGTCACTTGTTCATATGGCATTTTTTGAAATAATGAATTTCATTAAAAGGGAGAAAAAAAATAACTACTTTGGAAATAAATAGCAAACTTTGGTTTGTGTATGTACTAATAATATTCTCAAATATTCTATGCAAGTTGAATCCCTACCATCCACCTACTAATTGTTTGGGCAATAGGCATGTCTATTTTAGAATAGGGATTCCACAATTTTTATCAATAATTACTAGGTGGATGGCATGGCTTTAACTCCATAGGATATTCTAGAATTCTTAGTAGTTACACAAATCAAAGGTTTAGATTTATCTTCAAAGTAATTATTTCTTCTTTTATTTTCTAATTAAATCCATTAATTTAATAAACGGTCATATAGGGGACTATCATATAAAATGAGTTTTCGTTTTTTGGGCATATGATATTTATAAGCCATCATATTAGTCCATAGTATTCATTTTATCATTAATACTAATAATAATAATTCCTAAGAAAGTTATAACTCAATTAACTTTTACGATTTTTAAAATCTGAACAATAAAAGATGTATGAGAAAGTCAATATTTTGATGTTTATTAATATTTATCAACGATTTCATGTAATGGTTATGTTAATTAATAATTAAATAAATTTCTATAAATCTTTTTCCAAAATAAATATTCCTATGATGAAATGTTAATACCATATTCTATAACCATATGTATAAAACAACTAACAACTTAATGAATAGTATGCTTAATTTAAAAATAACACCATTTAAATTAAAAACAAGCACATTATGGATAATATAGTCAATTTAAAAATAACAAAATTTAAATTAAAAGCAAACACATAGTCAAAACCTAAGACATAATACAAATCCATATGATAGAGATCCTCCTCCACAAACGAGGTATTTTCTCCTCATTTTCTCATTTATACCTTTGTTGTTGTTAGTTATCCATTAGGATGTTTAGAATGTATAAAACAACTGAGTACTTAATGGATAATATACTCAATTTTAAAATAACACAATTAAAATTAAAAACAAACATGGAATCAAAATCTAAGACATAATTATGCTATAAGGCATTCCCCTCTGAAAAGAACCTCCCTCTTGTCCACCTACCATTACCCTGCCTTGTTAGATGGTATGTTAGACGATGGGAAGGTGGTTATTCATTCAATCATGCAAAATTAGTTTGTTCAATCATGCAAAGATGGTTTGAAAATAAGAGTTATTAAACCCTAACCTATCACTCCCAAACGATTTCGACTTCACATTGTCGAAGTCAAACAACGAGGGCTCACAGGGCATATGAGGAAATAGTCTTCCATCCCTCCTGAATGGTTTCAACTTCATGTCGGGACACACATAGAAGAAGGAAGTACTAAAGATGAAGTCAAATGGTTTCTCTGGACTTTGCACAGATCCAGAATGACTGCAAGGGCAGATGTTGTTATTGTGTTTCCATGGAGTCCTATTGCTCCATAGATCTCGATATCAATTGAGGAAGAGAACACGAGGTTCATGAAATTGTTTAATAACCTAGTTGGGGAGGCTTCTACCCAACGAACAATTCCAAAGACTAGCATGAATATCAGTCATGTGGGTAAGTCTAAGCAATTTTTATATTCATCTAAGATTGTCATTAATAAGGGTGGAGGGGAATTTAATGCGGTGAGGAAAGTTTCTAAATGTAAAATTAATAGATTCAATTCAAGTGCATTCAAGAAGGCTTCCCAAGATAGGAATTATGGTATGGGATATGGAAAAATAAATGAGACCCTTTCGGGGTCGCATAATTAGAATCAGAGCACTAGATTTGAAGTTATGTATTTTCAGCTTTTGTGGGGATCCATTGTGGGCTTCAATGTCTTGGAGCTTAATTCTGATGATACATACCCCCATTCAGTTGAGAAGATGGGCATGTTATCAAATGTTGTTGGGTAAGGTCCAAGGAAAATTTTAAGGATGGAAAATTATCTCGAAGTTTAAAAACATTGGTGAGTCTCACTAGTCCTTAATAAGCAAACCATAAAATGTTTATTGATATATTTGTAAAAGTATTCAGATTTATAAGGATTTTATATATACTCTATATATAATATTGGTGACTTTTAAGGTAAAATAATTTTATATTTTAGAATTTAGGCAGATAATTTTTATAAAAAATGGAAATTGGCGACTCTTTTTTTCAAAAAAATCATGGAAAATTAGCCCATCTACAAATATTAGCCTCTAAAATTTTCCATGATAAGGTCAAGCATAATTTTAACATGTTCTTTTGAAAAAAGTTAAGAGGGTTTTGATTATATGTAATGTTATGGTGGTAGTTAGGAAGAAAAATGGGCTTTATCTAATTGTACATGACAGGGCATGGAGTGATCCTATGCCCGAGGATGGCACAAACATTGTTGAGTCTGGATTGAGAAGTAAAGGAAGTAGTGCTGTAAGGAAACAGGGTATACTTGAGAGAATTTATGGAAACCAACTGTGGAGTTAATCGGACAAAAGGGAGAAGGAGACGAAATTGGTGAACAGTGGAGTAATAGTTGGCGAAATCCAACTCTTTAGATGTTTGGCCAATGCTATGATGATGAAAATCGTGAGAGTTGCATTGCAAAGAAAGACTAGGAATCCATTTCTAGACAATGCGCTGATTATATATTCAAAAGAGTTATGTGCTTGGGAAGAAGGTAATGTGGAATGTTCACATGGTTGAGAATTTAGATTCTATTGTCCATTCCTTGGAACAGACTAAGTAAAATGATTTCTTTTTCAAAAAGAAATATTTTCCTTACATAATACTTCCATTTTATGTAAATTCGAATGGAAGATCCAATATCACTGTTATACTTTTGGATGACATTTTCTCATCATGGGCAGATGTGGTGGCTTATGAGGACTGTGTTTTGGCAGATGCCTGATATCAGAAAAACAGATAAAACAATCATTTGCTTGGCATTGATTTTATGGTGGAGTAAGTTATCATTTTAGTATCGCGGATTTTTCAAGATTAATTTGGCTTTGCCATTGTGCAATGTATAGTGCAAATGACAGAATCTCCATGTATGTAGAACCAATTCTACTCCCTCTATCTTGTCTTTTTTTTTTAACCCATGAACAAGATTGGATGATTGTATCACTATAAAGAATAATAATATTGTTCCTCGGACTCATTGGGAATGTTCTGTCCAGATGCATTTCCTTATGTTCTTACTGCCTTTCTTCTGTTTTGTTATTGCTGTCTTCTTTCCCTGATTTTCTGTTTGTGCGGTTGAGGATAGCCTGACAAGCATGTTTCATTTTTTTAATGAATTATTGGTACCTACCTTACAAGATGCATCCTCAAAATAAAGTTTGTCCCCATTTGAAAACAAACTGGAGTTTTATTATTACTGTTAGAAGATTACACTGGGCGCCCAAACATTATGTAAATTTTGCAGAGTACACTGGTAAAATTTTAGCACTATGTAAGCTCTCAACTATAAAATCATCTGTTTCAATTTTTAAGAAACTTCACTTCTGGAGGTTTTCTGTGTTGCAAATGTCAAGTATCACTTTTCTTGCTTTGAGTGATCAAAAGATTGAGATTTATAAGTTTTTACAAACTTAGTTATGTTCTCTAGACTTTTATCTATATTTGAGATGTTGGGTTTTTATAGAAATTGATTGAGTCACAGCTACCGCTGCATTCATTCATGTAATCTCATGTAATCTTATAGGCATGAAGTTCATTATTATAGTAATAAGTGTGATGATAATGTTTGACTTTGCACTAATATATTAAACTATGATTCGAATTTTTAATGGTTTGAAGGGGTAGACGAAGAGACCTAGCTTTCATTTTTGCAAAGTTAGATAAAGAGCCATTTGGAAGATGGATACAGGATATTGAAAAAAACAGTTATGTTTTCAAAGTTTGGGAAATCTTACGAAGACCCGGGATTTTACACGAGTGAGAGACAATTTCCGAGGAAAATCCGAGGAAGCATTGGAAGGTAATGTCTTGGATGCCACATTTTATTAATTTCCTATTTCACATGTTCCTCGTAATGGGGTTCATATATTATGGAATTTTCTTGATCAGTTGGCACCAAAATGAAGCTTGATAGAAATTGCTATCAACCTTATAGTAGAGACATATGTTCTGTCATTTTTAATGTCTTTTTCTGACAACATTTATGCGCAAAAAAAATTCTCCTAATTTTTCTCTACAGTTTTTACTTCTAATTCATAATTAGTGTAGTCTAAATTCCTGATGCTTAGAAGAAATTTTATTTGTCTAAAATTTGAAACTAACGTTCAGTGAAATCTAGAGACTAGTAGACATCCAACACTACTAAGCAAACTCATGGCCTAAATTTTATTGCCAGTCTGACTTATCAATTTTTTTTGTAACTCTTGGCATTGCAATTTCCTTGGTATGGATCCCTCTTTCAGTCAGTATGTGGGAGTTAAAGACACAGTCTTGTGTCTAGATATATGGAATTTGAAAGTGAATGAAAGTTTCGTTTTTGTGCCCTTGATACTATATCCTGAAAAAATATGCCAGTTTTCTTCTGCATGTCCTTAACCATATCCGTAAACAAAGTTTTTAACTATCCCCGTAGTTACTAAGTTTGCATGTCCTTAACCATATCCGTAAACAAAGTTTTTAACTATCCCCGTACTTACTAAGTTTGAATTTGGATAGAGGACAATATGGAATTATTTGTGGGGCAAAATCCAGTTCGTTAGGAGTATACATCTCAGTAACATACTCATATACAAATTCTCTTACCCAACTGTGGGTCTTTCTCCTTCTCTATAATAATAATAATAATAATAATACACAAACAAATGCCGTGGATCGCTTCCATCGCAAGGGTCTGCATCTAATGTACAAGGTAAATTTACCAGTAGGTGAGGATTCCCTCCTTTGGTGCCCTATAGCCAGCCAAGCATATATGGTAGAGTGGTTCCTCGATGGGAAGGACTTTGTAGATTAGATTTGAGGGCCAATTAATAATTGGCAAGACATTAACATTGTGAACTGAGATGAATGATTTGGCTAAACTGGGACTTGGCTGACTCTCTGCATGAAAACCTCTGGGCTGAATTGGTGTAACACAGCCCAAAGGGCCCACGGTTCCATACGTCCGTATGTAATGACGTGTCAACAAATATCTGTTGTTTCCTCGCGTGGAGATCGTCTGCAGAGATTTATTCATAGTGGGTGGCAGTTGTGAGTTTAATTCGGCATTTATGGCTCGTCCTAACGCCTCGATCTTGTTTCCACTTGCTCTTTGTGCCAAGCAACCAACCATTGTGGGTTATTTTGGACTGTTCTTTTCGCCGGGAATGTCTGCGAGGGTCTTCTGGGTTTGCTCTGTGGAATACTGTCTCATTTGCAATGGTGAATACTGGTTGTCTTCGGTTGATAATGGTTCATGAACCCTCCTCCTCTCGATTTGACTGTGAACTTATGGGAAGTGTTGCTCGTATGCTGTTGTCGCTCAGCTCTGTGGTGTTGGCTGGAACCTGGTAAGTTCTGTTTGTTGTTCTTTTTATGACTTCACGCATTGTGTAAGTGGTTTCCCGTTATATGTGTCTGTCATATTTTATTTACTGTATGCGAACCTGCGTGTATGGTTCGGTCAGGGTTACCTTTCGATTTCCCTCTCGTTTTATTGTGGATCCGTATATGCGTTGCTGTTAGGATTTACTCTTCGAGCTCTTGTTGTTTCTTGACCCAAATCTGGTTTCAAACCTCACGCTTTCCGTTGCTTTGGTTTTCATTTCGTGAGCGTTGGTGTTTGTTCTGAGCACAGGGTTACGTTGGCGGTTGCTCGTTGGCTCGAACATGTATTGTCTTCCGTCCCTGCTACAATTTGTCCTGTTTCTGTTACTGTTACTTACCCACTTGGCTCCTTTGGTCTCCAGCTATGCAACTTGTGTGGGACATCGCTGTGGCTCAATTTCAACTCGGCTTGCTCAGGTAAATATGATGTCTTTCTCAGCATGCAGTGGTTTACTTATTTGAAGGGTTTCTCCCTTAACACACCTGTAGCTCAGATTGATGTTTACTGGTTACAGGTCATTGGTGGCGGCCTAAGCACGCGGGTTCTCCAATCCCTTTTGACACAGTGAACTGGTTCTCGGTAGGCCTGACTCATCAAGCTTTTTGGTCTATTACTCCAAATGGTTAATGGCCACGGTTGCTGTAGGGTTTTCTGTAGTTTTTTTCGTTGTTTGTAATTTGTCTTTGCTGCGTCTTCCGCTGTCGATTTGCATAAGGGTTGTTAAATTGAAAAGGTTGTCGTTGTTGTGGTTGAACCCTCATCCAGGGTTTTGGTTGTAACGCCACTTTGATCACACACTTAATATTATTTTTCTTACGGGAATGGAACCCTTCGTATACATATATGTTGTATTTGATAATGATTAATATGAATGCTTGTCAAATGATTTCGATTTTTCAGTGGAATTCAAAAGAAATACGTAGTAGGGTTACCTCTATTCTGTGGTCGCTTTCTGTGTGAAATTATTTGACCGTGGTTGTCTCTTGTGTGCAACTATTCGTCTTGTACTTCAGTTGTTTATGCCTCTCGGTCCTTTGCTTGACTGTGTGCGGAAATCCGTCCAATGTTGGAGATAAATTGTGTGCTCATATTCAGGATATAGAACAGTGTGTTACACAGATATTCTCGATTTGTTACTTTATCAAGCTGTAATAAAAATTAATATTAGAATGAACAATGAAAATGTTTGCAGATGGAAAATAGTCTGAATGCTATATGTTTGTATCTTGTTTGTTTTAGTTCTATCCTTCTGAAATTGTTGAACCCTTTCCCTTTGTTACATTTTGGCTTTTATTCCCTTCCATTTCAGTTGATTTTGTAGTTAATCAAACTGCCATAGGATTTAGTTACAAAAAGATTTTGTTATCGTTGATAACCATATTTGTCTGACCTTACAAGATTTGTATGAACAATTTATCATTTTTCTCCTAATTTAACGAACTATTTCCTAGCTATTGTTTGAACTACAGTAATTCTAGCCATTTAACTAAATGTGACTGAATTCACCAACTCTGTAAAAAAAACAAATTAAAAGAAAAACTATCTCATGAATACGTAAAGATAAAATAATCCAGTTGATCAATAATCTTCAAACCTGGTTGAGACTTTGCCCGGTTATGGCGAGCTGGATGTTTCTCCATCAGGCTCCCGGGGTAAAAAGGGATCATGCTTCCGGTCCATGAGCTCCTCGACCGAAGTTCATGTTTGTGCAATCTACCTAGCGTCAAGCCATGAGTTGTCCTCAATCAGACAGTCCTTCCACTTGACTAGGTACTGTAAGTAGTTCTTCCACTGAGTACATCTAGCCACCTAAGTTTCGAGGCTGCCTTCGATCTCAGGAGGTTGATCATAATGCATCTGTCTCTTCCAAGTTTCTCCATCTTCCTGGGTATTCCGTGTGGATTTTCCGGGTCCATCTTTTTTTTCCTCCGTGGGGTCATCTGTGTACAGGAACAGATCTTCTATGTTAAAGATAGGTGAAATGCCTATTCCAGGTGGCAATTGTATCTCATAGGCATTTGCCGAAAATTTCGGAAGGACTTTACAAGGCCCTATCTTTTTGCACTTCAGTTTATTGTATGTACCCTTAGGGAAACGTTCCTTACGTAGGTGTGCAAGGACTTCGTCCCCCACTTCAAACTGAACTTCCCTCCTCTTTAAATCTGCATGTTGTTTATATTTTAAGTTGTTGTCCTGTAACTTTGCCTTCACCTGTTCATGTAAGTCTCTCATTGTGTTAGCAAAATCCTCTCCATCCGCACTCTATCGTTCTTGTAAGCCAAGATCCCGAAGCTCATGCACTCCACAAGGGTGCATGCCATATAGGATCTGAAAGGGACTGAAACCTGTGCTACGATTGGGTGAGTCATTGTAGGCGAACTCTGCTTGTGCTAGCACCCAATCCCACATCCGTGAATTCTCCCCGACTAAGCTGCGTAACAGGTTTCCCAAACTCCTGTTAACAACTTCTGTTTGCCCGTCGGTTTGCGGGTGATATGCAGAACTGTAGCTTAAGTGTGTGTTCATTTTTTTCCATAAGGTACGCCAAAAATGTCCCGTGGACTTCACGTCCCTGTCTGAAAGGATAGTTTTTGGTAATCCATGTAACCTGACAATCTCATTGGAAAACAAGTGGGCCACGTGAGTGGCGTCACTAGTTTTCAGGCAAAGTGCCATTTTTGAGAACCTATCCACCACTACCATTACTGAATCATATCCTCTTTGTGTCTTTGGCAGTCCTAAAACAAAATCTAGACTGACAGAATCCCATGGCCTGCTTGGGACAGGTAATGGTGTATACAGTCCCATGTTCTGGCTGTGCCCCTTCGCCAATTGGCACACCTTACACTTAGTCACGAAACGTTGTACGTCTCGTCGCATTCTTGGCCAAAAATAGAAATGACTAAGTTGTTCTAGGGTCTTATCTATACCGAAGTGTCCAGCCAAACCCCCGCTATGTTTTTCGCGAATAATATTCTCTCTCATTGAACAGTTGGGTATACACAATTGTCCTCCTTTAAACAACAACTTTTCCTGTATATTATAGTCCAACCAAGGAGTGTTACCTCTTATCAAAGGGTTCTGGCACGCCTCATAGGCTTCTCTGAAATCTGTATCCATCTGGTAAAGGTCCCGTAAATGCTCAAAACCCAATACCTATACAACACTCTCCTGCAAAAGCAAAGCCTTTCAACTTAATGTGTCGGCCACCTTGTTTACTTGCTCGCTAATGTGCTTTAGCATGAAATTAAAACTCTGTAAATACTCCACCCATTTGGCATGTTTGTGGTTGAGTTTGTGTTGCTGCATTACATATTGTAGTGCAGAATTATCTGAAAACAACACAAATTCATTCCCCAGTAAATAATGCCTCCAGTGTCTTAAGGCTTGTACAACTGCATAAAACTCTTTGTCATATGAGGAGTATTTCTGTCTACTCTCATTCAGCTTTTCGCTGAAAAATGCCACAGGTCTATCCTCCTGACTAAGTACAGCCCCGATTGCTGTCCCGCTAGCATCACAAGGTACTTGAAACAATTTCTGAAAATATGGTAGCCTTAGGATCGACCTCTCAATAATCTTCCTTTTCAATAACTGAAAACTTTTCTCTGCTGCTTCCGTCCACCGAAAAGGTTGGCTGGCCTTTTTGATGGTTTCCAACATGGGTGCACAAATCCCGCTGAAGTTCTTAATAAACTTCCTATAGAAACTTGCCAATCCGTGGAAACTACGTACCTCAAATAAATTTTTCAAAGACGACCAATTTACTATTGTTGCTACCTTCTCCGGAAACATCTTCAGTTCGTTTTCTGCTATCACAAACCCCAAATAAATTAATTCCCTCTGCAGAAAAGTACATTTCTTGAAGTTTATCAGTAGTTTGTTCTACTGTAGTTTCTCCAACACTTTGCGCACATATCGAAAGTGTTCTTTCGTCGTGCTGAAAATAAGGATGTCATCTAAATAAACTATCACAAATTTCCCAATATATTCCTTCAACATCTCATTCATTAGCCTCATGAATGTGTTGGGCGCATTAATCAACCCAAATGGCATGACCAGCCACTCATACAGTCCCTCATTTGTTTTAAAGGCCGCCTTCCCCCCGTCTCCGAATCTGATGACACTATTTTGGAGAAGTAAGCTGCCCCACTTAAACAGTCCATCGTATCATCCATACACGGTAACGGAAATCTATACCGGATGGTGATTTTATTGATGGCTCTTGAGTCGGTGGACATCCGCCATTCTCCTCCCTTCTTGGGGCCGAGACTGTTGGCACAGCACATGGGCTCAAGTTTTCCCTTATTAAACCTTTGTCTAACAATTCTTGCACCTGTTTCCTGATTTCCTCATTATCCTTGCGACTCATTCGGTAGGCTGCTTTATTTGGCAAGATGGCTCCGGGTATAAATCAATGTGGTGACTAATACTCCACCTGGGGGGAAACTTATTGGGCAAGTCATCCACCACTATGTCTATAAACTCTTCCAACATTCGTTGTATCTCTATGGGCAAATCTAATATCTCAGTACGTAACAGGACTATCCTCATTTTCTTGACTACCGCATAACCTATTTCACTGCCCTCTACCTGTTTTAAAAATTGTTTTCCACTCATTAACAATGCTTTGGTTTCACTGGTTTCAGCTGCTCCTTTCCCTTCCTTGATAGGCACAAGGGTATGCATGACCCCATCTTTCTCGAACTTATAACAATTCATCACTCCATCGTGTGTTACCTTCCTGTCATATTGCCAAGGCCTGCCCAGCAATATGTGACATACGTCCATTGGCATGATGTCGCAGATAATCTTATCCTTATATCTGCCTATCTGAACCTCAACCTCGCTTTGCTTGTCCACTAGCAATTGGTGACCCTTTTGTAACCATGAAACTCTATATGGACTGGGATGCTTTAAACATTTCAACCCCATCTTTTCCACCATTTATGTGGATACTAAATTGTCAGTACTTCCACTGTCAATTATTATCTTACAACACTTACCCTGTGATTTGCAAATCATCCTGAACAGAGCTTTCCGTTGCGTCTGTTCGGTACTCTCGTCGACTGGTTTCAACAGCACCTTATGCAGCACCAAAGCTTCTCCTGTATCTAGGGCATTCTCTGCCTCTTGAGGGAGTGCTGCTATTTCCTCTGGTTGTGCCACATACGCACCCCACTGTCCAGCTGAATCTGCTTCTGGACACTCAAACGAGTGATGCCCCCACTTGTGGCATCTATAACATTGATAACCAGCCCCTCTTCCTCAGCCATTTCCTCTGCCGTGCTGGGACGATCTGCCACCTCTCATACTGTATCCTTTTTCTGTTGTTCCCGAAGTTTTCGAACTGCTGGCTTCCTAACTGCTATTAACAGTCTGGCCCCTGCCATAGGACTGGCCTTTCCCTCTGCCAGATCCTCATCCTCTCCGGGCATTCTACCTTCTGGTAATTTTCTCCTCCGCTTTTACTACGCTCTAGTATGCCTCCTCAGCATTATTTGGAGACAAAATACTTATTTCATCTAGAATTTCCATTCTCAGCCCATTAACATACCTGGCTGTCCTTTCTGCAGTATCTTCTATATATCTGGCTCGCAAATTCACTCGGTAGAACTCCTTTGTGTACTCCTTTACAGTCAATCCTCTCTACCTTAAATTTTGTACCTGTCTATGTAATGCAATTTGATAGTCCCTTGGCAGAAATCTTCCCTTCAACTTGGCCACCATTCTTGACCAAGTTTTAATTAGCACTTTATTCAACCTCTTCCTCTCATTCTGGACACTATCCCACTACAGGGCTGCGTGTCCTTTCAGCTTTGTCGCTGTGAATTTGACTCTACGTTCTTCGCTAACTTCCTCGCACTCAAAATACTTGTCCATCTCGCTAATCCAATCCAACACAACATCTATAGACAAACTACTATCGTACGTCGGGAGTTCTGGTTTAGGTCTACAGATTGATAGTAAAACAGACTTCAGCAATTTCACCTCTGCGGATTCACCTTCAGGTCCATCTGCTACCACTTCTACTTCCTCTTCACTTACATCGCCCATTTCTGGATCTCTTCGCCTACCTGCCTCTACTGCTTCCAAACGAGTAGTAAGAACTCTGAGTTCCTCTCGTAACACTTCATCTACCATTTTATGAGCACCTCGGCCTCATCCTCGTCATCCTATGTCCATTTTTCTCAATCTACTTAACTATGCTCTGATACCACTCTGGTGTAACCCAGCCCAAAGGGCCCACGGTTCCACACGTCCGTATGTAATGACGTGTCAAAAAATATCTGTTGTTTCCTCGCGTGGAGATCATCTACGGAGATTTATTCACAGTGGGTGGCAGTTGTGAGTTTAATTCGGCATTTATGGCTCGTCCTAACGCCTCTATCCTGTTTCCACTTGCTCTTTGTGCCAAGCAACCGACCCTTTTGGGTTATTCTGGATTGTTCTTTTCGCCGGGAATGTCTTTGAGGGTTTTCTGGGTTTGCTCTGTGGAATACTGTCTCATTTGCAATGGTGAATACTGGTTGTCTTCAGTTGATAATGGTTCACGAACCCTACTTCGCTCGATTTGACTGTGAACTTATGGGAAGTGTTGCTCGTATGTTGTTGTCGCTCGGCTCTGTGGTGTTGGTTCGAACTTGATAAGTTCTGTTTGTTGTTATTTTTATGACTACACGCGTTCTGTAAGTGGTTTCCCGTTGTATGTGCCCATCATATTTTATTTACTGTATGCAAACCTGCGTGTATGGTTTGGTCAGGGTTACCTTTCGATTTCTCTCTCGTTTTATTGTGGATCTGTATATGCGTTGCTGTTAGGATTTACTCTTCGAGCTCTTGATGTTTCTTGACCCAAGTCTGGTTTCAAACCTCACGCTTTCCGTTGCTCTGGGTTTTCATTTTGTGAGCGTTGGTGTTTGTTCTGAGCACAGGGTTACGTTGGCGGTTGCTCGTTGGCTCGAACAGGTATTATCTTCCGTCCCTGCTTCAATCTGTCCTGCTTCTGTTATTTTTACTTACCCACTTGGCTCCTTTGGTCTCCAGCTATGCAACTTGTCTGGGACGTCGCTGTGGCTCAATTTCGACTCGGCTTGCTCAGGTAATTATGATGTCTTTCTCAGCATGGAGTGGTTTACTTATTTGAAGGGTTTCTCCCTTAACACACCTGTAGCTCAGATTGATGTTTGTTGGTTACAAGTCGTTGGTCGCGGCCTAAGCACGCGGGTTCTCCAATCCCTTTTGACACAGTGAACTGGTTCTCGGTAGGCCTGACTCCTCAAGCTTTTCTGTTTATTACTTCGAATGGTTAATGGCCACGGTTGTTGTAGGGTTGTCTGTAGTTTTTGTCGTTGTCTGTAATTTGTCTTTGTTGCGTCTTCCGCTGTCAATTTGCATAAGGGTTGTTAAATGGAAAAGGTTTTCATTGCTGTGGTTGAACCCTCGTCCAGGGTTTTGGTTGTAACGCCACTTTGGTCACACACTTAATATTATTTTTCTTACGGGAATGGAACCCTTCGTATACACATATGTTGTATTTTATAATGATTAATATGAATGCTTGTCAAATGATTTCAATTTTTCAGTGGAATTCAAAAAAATATGCAGCAGGGTTACCTCTGTTCTGTGGTCGCTTTTTGTGTGCAATTATTTGACCGTGGTTGTCTCCTGTGTACAACTATTTGTCTTGTACTTCAGTTGTTTATGCCTCTCAGTCCTTTGCTTGACTGTGTGCGGAAATCCGTCCAATGTTGGAGATAAATTGTGTGCTCATATTCAGGATATAGAACAATGTGTTACATAGACATTCTTGATTTGTTACTTTATCAAGCTGTAATAAAAATTAATATTAGAATGAACAATGAAAATGTTTGCAGATGGACAATAGTCTGAACGCTATATGTTTGTATCTTGTTTGTTTTATTTCTCTCCTTCTGAAATTGCTGAACCCTTTCCCTCTGTTACATTTTGGCTTTTATGCCCTTCCATTTCAGTTGATTTTGCAGTTAATCAAACTGCCATAGGATTTAGTTACAAAAAGATTTGTTATCGTTGATAACCATATCTGTTTTACCTTACAAGATTTGTATGAACAATTTATCATTTTTCTCCTAGTTTAACGAACTATTTCCTAGCTATTGTTCGAACTATAGTAATTCTATCCATTTAACTAAATGTGACTGAATTCACCAACTCTGTAAAAAAAAAAAATTAAAAGAAAAACTATCTCATGAATACGTAAAGATAAAATAATCCAATTGATCAATAATCTTCAAACCTGGTTGAGGCTTTGCTCGGTTATGGCAAGCTGGATGCTCCTGCATTAGGCTCCCAAGGTAAAAAGAGATCATGACTCCGGTCCATGAGCTCCTCGACCGAAGTTCCTGTTTGTGCAATCTTCCTGCGTCAAGCCATGAGCTGTCCTCAATCAGACGGTCCTTCCACTTGACCAGGTACTGTAAGTAGTTCTTCTGCCGAGTACATCTAGCCACCTGAGTTTTGAGGATGGCTTCGATCTCAAGAGGTTGAACATAAGGCATCTGTCTCTTCCAAGTTTCTCCATCTTCCTAGGTATTCCATGTGGATTTTCCAGGTCCATATTTTTTTTCCTCCGGGGGGTCATTTGTGTACGGGAATAGATCTGCTATGTTAAAGATAGGTGAAATGCCTATTCCGGGTGGCAATTGTATCTCGTAGGCATTTGCTGAAAATTTCCGAAGGACTTTACAAGGCCCTATCTTTTTGTACTTCAGTTTATTGTATGTACCCTTAGGGAAACGTTCCTTACGTAGGTGTGCAAGGACTTCGTCCCCCACTTCAAACTGAACTTCCCTCCTCTTTAAATCTGCATGTTGTTTATATTTTAAGCTGTTGTTCTGTAACTTTGCCTTCACCTATTCGTGTAAGTCTCTCATTGCGTTAGCAAAATCCTCTCCATCCGCACTTCGTCGTTCCTGTAAGCCAAGATCCCGAAGGTCATGCACTCTGCGAGGGTGCATGCCATATAGGATCTGAAAGGGACTAAAACATGTGCTACGATTGGGTGAGTCGTTGTAGGCGAACTCTACTTGCGCTAGCACCCGATCCCACATCCGCGAATTCTTCCCGACTAAGCTGCGTAATAGGTTTCCCAAACTGCTGTTCACAACTTAAGTCTGCCCGTCGGTTTGCGGGTGATATGCAGAACTATAGCGTAAGTGTGTGTTCATTTTTTTCCATAAGGTACGCCAAAAATGTCCCGTAAATTTCACGTCCCTGTCTGAAAGGATAGTTTTTGGTAATCCATGTAACTTGACAATCTCATTGAAAAACAAGTGGGCCATGTGAGTGGCGTCACTAGTTTTCCGGCAAGGTATAAAATGTGCCATTTTTTAGAACCTATCCACCACTACCATTACTGAATCATATCCTCTTTGTGTCTTTGGCAGTCCTAAAATAAAATCTAGACTGACAGAATCCCATGGCTTGCTTGGGACAGGTAATGGTGTATACAGTCCCGTGTTCTAGTTGTGCCCGTTTGCCAATTGGCACACCTTACACTTAGTCAGAAAACGTTGTACGTCTCGTCGCATTCTTGGCCAAAAATAGAAATGACTAAGTTGTTCTAGGGTCTTATCTATACCGAAGTGTCCATTTAACTAAATGTGACTGAATTCACCAACTCTGTAAAAAAAAAAATTAAAAGAAAAACTATCTCATGAATACGTAAAGATAAAATAATCCAGTTGATCAATAATCTTCAAACCTGGTTAAGACTTTGTCCGGTTATAGCGAGCTGGATGCTCCTGCATCATGAGTTTGATAACTATGGTTTGCACAACATGTCTGTTGAGAATAAAAATTCAATAGTACTCTTCCATATGGTCAAAGATTCCATGTTCATCCTTATTCAAAAGGAAAGTAATTCAAAAGGAAAGTAATCTGTAACTTTCATTAGAACTAAATTAGTGTCTTAGTTGCTCTTGGAACAAATATTGTTTACAATTAATAGTAAACATTAATTGTAGTCTTTACAAACAAGAAGTACATGGAGGACTCATGGTATAGTCCATATTCATGTTTTCCTTTGCAGGTCTTTGTGATGTTTATGCATGATCTTTCGACACCTATCTAGGAACATTACATTTCTGTCAGAAAATATGCTACATATAGAAGACAATGAAGTTCAAATTATGCGTACAATAATCATACCAAGTATACCATGTTCAAGTATGGGATATGTTTTTTCTCCTTGTTTTCATTGTACAAGTAAATGATAATAAATTTAAAGTAATTTTTTTCCGTTTGCTCATATTTCAACATATTTTAATGGCTATCATCTACCCAATTATACTTTAGGGAAGTAAAATATCATTCACTTTGTATTGACTCGCTTCGTGATTTTTTGTTTGTGTGGTATCTAGAAAATTCCAAGGTGCAATGCTTATGATGGTGGTTGCTGAAATCCTGGGATTATATTGTGGGATTACAATGCTCCATTTTCCATGTTTTTAATTCATCATCCAGAAAAACATGCTAAATTTTTTTATGGGATAATTGTTTTGATCTTTTCAAATGCACACAATAACTAGTGATTGACTCATTTCTTGATTTTTTTGTTTGTGTGGTATCTCGAAAATTCCAAGTTGCAATGCTCAAGATGGTGGTTGCTGAAATCCTGTTATTATATTGTAGGATTGCAGTGCTCCATTTTCCATGTTTTCAATTCAACATCCAAAAAAACATGCTGCAATTTTTTATGGTATAATTATTTTCATCATTTCGGATGCACACAAAAACCAGTGCTTATTGGGTTCAGTTGCTTGTACAGGAATGGACAGAAATCAGATTTTTGTTCTATATTGGGTATGTTTAATTTCCCACTCTACTGATAACTTTATATAAATAAACGTCTCAGAGCTCTGCTCCTTTTGAAAATAACTTTATATAAATAAACGTCTCAGAGCTCTGCTCCTTTTGAAAATAAGAAATCAATTTTTCTTAATATTTATGAAATTAAATCATGAATGCACAAGTTTTGGTTCAATTTCTCGAGCAAAATATCTACTGTGGTGCTTTACAAATAGTAAGTATCTACTGTGGTGCTTTTTAATTCTAATAATTTAACTTGTTAGCATGTCAGGCATCCATAGATTAACAAATACGTAATTAACGAATAAGATCATTTGGATTTGTTTATTATTAATCTTATGTATAATATAAACTTTGGCCAAACAGGGAGATACAGGGAGATATCTACGTTCAGTGAATTTCCAAATATATTTTGATGCACCTATCATTAAAGTATCTCTAAATATTTTCAGTTTCTTTATTATCAATTTTATCTATATTAGCAATTGTCTCAGAAGGTATAAAGAGAGGTCGATAGAATTATTAAAAGGAAAAAACATCTATAGATAGTCAAGCATATATAAAGCTTACTAGTGACGAAGGTAATAACCACGATGACCATCCAGTACCAGCACATTTGATATTAAAAGAACAAAACCAAAACCAAACCATTCATATTTAAATAAAAAGTAAATTACAGCGTTTTACACGGTAAATGAAAAGAGGAGAAATTTGTGATTTACAAATATTAAAACAAAACACTTACATTGCTGGTTGACACTACAACTAAAACATTAACTAATTGTAAGATGCTTTTCCTAAACATTATTATTATTATTTTTATAAAATTCATTTAATAAAAATAATTTATTTAATTATAGAAATTAATATTATTAAAATTTTGAAACTCATTTTAAATTCATATATTCTATTTTTCAAAGTATTTTGGGAAATCTTCTTGAAATAAGTAATGCAATTGCTTGTATAACCAACTTGTACATAAAATATTTTTTTTAATAAGTAATTGATTTTAAAATTAATATATTTATTACTCATTTAGCCTTATATAAACCCACGATAGCCTCATATCAACCTCAACAATTTGCAAGGAAACTTCGCCTCATCTATAGATGAACCAAAAAATAGTCTTGTGCAAATGGATATCTTTGTGTAGAAGGATGAATTCGGACCTTAGATTGTATTCTTTGAAGTCCAAACCCTTGCAAGCCTCAGAAAAGGTCCATAGAAGTCTATTAAAAGAGAGCAAAATAAGGGACAAAAAGCCCACTCAGTTGATTCCAAAATCCCAACAAAAAAACATAACCAAAAACATAAAAGATAAACCCAATCAACTCCAAAAATGTGACATATTACTACATGTGTGCGTGATGACAGAGACAATTGGTTTTCACATTGTTGTTGTTTTGGGGAGAGTTTTCCCTTATCACATCTTTGCCTTGAACTTGGGGTGAGTCTTTGGGATTTCTACATCTGGGTGGAAACAATATCCCTCTACAATTGGTTTTTTCTACCGAGATATGTTATCTATTGAACAGTTGTATTTGTAATTTACAAGAAGTTTCATGGTGTTGTTTATGGTTATTTTAATTTTGACTTAAAAATACACGCATATATTTCCTTCCATTTTCTTATGCAAAAAGGCAAATACAACATGTTGGAAAAAAATTATGTGCTCCAAAGAAAATTGTATTCTAGGAGCTTCAATTTCATTTCTTGGAAGTTGGAAACATATTTTGAAAATTTAAATCCAGGAGCTTCAACTTCATATATTGGAATCATATTTTTAGTTGAAGAGCAAATAAGATACAGAGTTCATGTTCCATTCCCCAAGGATAGAGTTCCGAACACATTACAAGGATCTATCAAATTGAACTTAATAAATATCATAACGGTAACATTAACATGACTTGATCAAGAAGGATGTCCAGAGATCACTATCATTATAATTTTATATAGAAGGAAACCATTAACAATTTAAAATTGAAAACTTCAATATTTGGAAATACAGAAGCCCTTACTTTCAACTCCCAAGAGGTTTTTTTAGAAAAATGTAAATAGCAATGGATAAGAGAAATTTGCAAAGGACAAATGAATCTGGAAAATACAAATTTGCACCTCCATGGGATACCTGGTTAACTATGTGGACGAGCCGAAGACAAAAAGAACCATGTGTGTCATGATTTCATACAATATCTTTCAACTTGGATAAAAAAACCAAAATATGGCTTCTTATCAATTGTAATCTTGACATTATTGGACATGGTAAATTGATATTGGAATTGGATTTTTGTCCATATCTGCAAATTTCTAAGCAATTGAGGCAACCCATTGCGAGTGTCTAGAGAATCTTCCAAAGCTAAACATCCAAATGATATAAAACTCAAGTATGTGAATGTGACGAAAGGCTAAAATGCTGACATGTCTTTGTTGTTTAATGTAGAAGGAATCTTGCCATTTGGGCTCTAGAGCCCAACCTGCTCTCTCTTATTGCAAAACACAGAGCATTTAACCAACGAAAAACACAGAGCATTGGACCATGTACTCGATTATTTTTTGTTCATACCACAGAGAACTGTTCTATCAAGTACGTGAACCCCTGTTCAGGGGTATACTGCATTCAATGGAAAAACAACGCATCTCAACTACCTGCTTAACCATTCAGAGAACAGAAAATGCACCGTGTTGTTGATGCCTTAAATTTAGTAGACCTTGGCCATACTATGTTATGAAGTATGGCTCTGCTGGCTATCAGATTATTTTAGGATTGTGAATTTGGACACCAAGGTTTAGATTATTTCTTTATTATGGTGGTTGTAATGAATGAATTTATATTCCATTCGTTCTTACTGCATTTGGATAAATGCCCTTACTATTTTTTCAATAGGTTGTTGTAAACATCAACCTATCTAAAGTGAGAGACGTTTTTCTTTATAAAAAAAGTTGTTGGTTGATTCATAAAACCCAAAACAAAGAGTAGTGGACCACGTACTTGAATACTTTCTGTTCATACAACATAGAACAGTTCTATTAAGTATGCAAACCCTTGTTCTGGGGTATACTGCAGGCAATGTAAACACAACTCAGTTCCATACATGGGTTACAAGTTTACTCTAAGGCATGGTCATTGAGAAACCTCAATTTGTAAATTAATATAAGTCCCATCACCCTATTTACTGTCCCTAAATTTTTTAATGAAATTAGATTTGAACTGAGTACAAATCCCATCTCGTCACCTCACTTCTTCTACCTAAACTCTTTAGTGAATCAAGAGTCTATCTGCATAGCAAAACTGTGTTCTTGGCAGTAAATATTTCCCTTCATTATTGGATAGAGAATATGTAGATCGCCTTGACAAGAATGGAAAATTCAGGATACCGAAACAAGGTGGTTGAGGAGGCCTGAAGCCTCAAGGTATCTAGCCATCCAAGTATTTTGAGATTAGAATGTTTAGGTGGTTCAATCTTCGTATGGGTTCAGCAGCAAAAGATAGACTATGTAGCACTGGCCTTACAAATGCACGTTGTGTGGTTTGGTGGGAGATGCATAACAATTAGGCATGTTATGTGGATTTGCAAACTTGCCAAAACATTTTGGATCTGGATTGCCGCATAGTACAGGGGTGTCTTTTTCTCTCCTTCACATAGGAAAAGGATTTTTTTTGGGGATCAAATGAATGGGTTGACAAATAGTAGTGGGTGAAAGGTGATAAGATTGATTGGCATATTTTTGTTTTGAAAACCAAGAGAAACAATTGGTCCATTCATCTTGAGAGAAGTTTTAGCTGTTCAATTTTTCCTCTTTTGAATTCAAAGCACTACAGGTCAGATATATCAACTTGAAGAGACTGGGTACTGCAAACTCAGTTATAAATCATTTCAGTATACATATATACTCTCCATTATTCATAAGGACATTGATGATTTATTTGGTAACAAAACATACTTGTTCTACATAAACGAATTTATGGTTCAGATCTTCTTGCAATATGTAGACCAAAGAATCCAATATGTTCCTCACACAGGTAGGTTGCGCAGGCTGCAGATATGATTCACAGTTCATGGTAAATACATTTCATTCAGATGCATTACAACAAACTGTTTTAATGTAGAATAAGGCTTGATATTTGAATAGAGGAATTAATAAGACCTGAAGACTATCATTGGAGGATTCAATAGTGAGCTTTCTATGTGAAAACACCAAAACCTGAATTGGGAACTCTACACAGTGGGCTTTCTGTGTGAAAACACCAAAACCTGGATTGGGAACTCTAATGTGTAGAGCTCTTGAACTACTGTGTTATTAACAAGATAAAGATTTAAATCAGGAAAGGAAAAAGCAGTTATTATTGTTATATTAAATTAAAATTTATTTTTGATTTATTTAAATTAATTGAAATTTAAAACAATACTAAGCTTACCAGTAACAAAACCAGTGCCCTTAATGTAATAATCATTCTAGTTTCAGAAACAAAATGGCTAAAAGCATGTTAAATTCAGCAAGAAAACTGATCATTCTGTACATAATTCGTTATATGATCTACCTATTTACAATGTTACACATATCCTTTCATCCCCCACTGAACGTAAAAGCACCAGATGCATTTCACAGACACAAAGGCCAAAACATGTCAAACTCAAACCTAAGAACTGATCCTTCTATCTATAAAAGATCCTTTCTATTTATTTACATGGTTGGAACGTAATAGATCTCTGACATTTTCCATATTAGGCCTGCATGCATGCACGTTGAGAACATTATTTATTGTACAAATTGTAGATACCCATCATATTACATTTTGACAGTTATAGGCAGTCAAGCAAACGATGGGGTTTTCCTGCATATATTCTCCTCTTAGTCCACATCAATAGTGCAGAGATCTGCCATAGAGAGGTCCCAGGTTCACCTTAAGCAGTTTCATAGACATTACAAAGTTACAGATGCCCGAAGTATCACTCACCAAATAGTTGATCATCTCTTTAGAACAGAGGAGCAGTAAGTATAAATGGACATGAGAAGCCCAGCACTGAACATCTGTACCTTGAAGGTCTAGCCTCAAAAAGGGAAATAAAAACCCTCTGTTTATTCTTTTTTACCTGTCCACCACAATCAATTTCTTGCCTGACAACTTAGAATTCGAACCAGAGATGCAGCAAAGTAGCTTTACAACGTTGGTATGCCTAATCTTTCCTAGAAGCTCTATCTCTGTTTGAAATCTCTTTTCTTGGACAGATCGTGGGTTCTCGTTATTCCAGATCCTTTTCACAGCAGCAATATTGCCATTTTCCAGTGCCACCTTGTAGACTTTGCCAGCATGTGCACTTCCAATAACATGATACTCTGTCAATCCATTCAGAATGTCTGACACTTCAAAGTCAACCATGTGAAAGGATGTGAGTGTCCAAGACTCTGTACTTGTGTTAACCTGCACGAAAATCTTGTGTCTCTTATGGAGGAAACCTATACCAGTCAAGCAGACTACTATGGCCACAACAATAACCGAAATCAATACCCTATGTCTATATGCCAGATTATTGTAACCAACAGGGACAGAGCCAGACAAGTGGTTGCCAGACACATTAAGAAAGCTCAACTTGAGGTTATCTAATTCAAGGGGTATTTCCCCGGAAAGCAAATTGTTTGAGAGGTTAAGGCTGTTAAGAAAAGGCAACAGCCCAAGTGACGCAATAATTGATTATGTGATTTTGTTGTTGGCAAGGTTAAGCTGAGAAAGACCTTTCCATGATAATATCGCTCTTGGAAGCTCCCCATGCAACATATTGTGATAAAGAGAAAGCCATGACAGTGAGGATAAGTTAGTAAGTTCCACTAGGATAGTCCCTGATATATTGTTGTGACTGGTCAGAAACTTGTTGAGAGTCCACAATTGTCCAATGCCAGAGGGAATACTTCAGCTGATTTGATTAATGCGTGTGTAAACTAAAATGGTAGAACGTAAAAGTAGGGTATTGGTCTATAGTAGGCTCATTCCTTTGTGATTTCAGAAATGGAATTATTTACATGCCGAACATGCAAGATTTGGTTGCAGAACTATTTCAAACCAAGTGTTTAGCCATAAAATACCAAAATGCATATATGTATACTACAAGGAAAAGGAAAACGCCCAACCTATTTACTGATTACATTCACAGCCATACAAAACTCTGTGGAGAATATAACCACTGTAAATTATGAAGAGAAATTTAAACACTGTAATTCCATGAATTGCATAAATAGATCTTAACAAAACGAGAACAAAACAACAGAGTTTGGTCTAGAGCTAAAATGCTCAACATCCATAATAATCTGAAGACCCTGAAGTCGACAGGGACAAGTCACTCTAGACATGGAGATGTGTTTGGTAAGATATAACCAAACATATATACAATGAAAGTATTCGTTGGCTTCTAAACATATGTACAATAAGAGCATTCTATTATGTAGAGATGTAATTGAGAATGAGCAGCTAATCATATATGCATGATGGGCCATGGCATCGGCAACACCAGTTATTGTTTATTGTGGTGCCATATTGTGCAAGCTGTTCCTGCAATTGATGGCGCATTTGCCTGTGTGCATCCCTTTCATGGATGTGAATTGTTATCTTAAGTATTTTCCTTATTTTCTTTAACAACTTAATGGCTGGGCCCAAACGGTAAAGTGGCATTGATTGTTGTGGCAAGATCCTTGTCTGCATATCTTGTAGCATAAGTTCTTGTTGCTGAATTTCTTCGCAACACTCATACAACCTTCGTAGGTATCATGTATTCATACCTGTTGCCATCCAAAAACGAAACATTGTAAGTGACAATGAATATGTTTGACGATTTTGTTTGAATATGCAAAATAAATTAACAATTCCAAACGAGTATAAAATCATATGAAACTAAATGTAATAGCAAGCAAATCTATGTGAAACTTTGTTATGTAGTGAGTGGTGTTTACCATGTGGGTAATTCTGGAAGACAGGTTGTACGAACCAACATCGATTATCTGAAGTAGTGGTTGAATCTCAGTGCAACCATTCAACAATAGAGGAATGGCATTCGTTGTCAAGGTTGTCTCCATAATAGAACAAGAGGTTTCTTTTTCCCGTGATAGGAGTACCTGCAATTCATCAATTTCACCACAATACAAAATTCTAGTCAAAGAAGATGTGACATGAATGCGGAATCTAATCTAACAAGGCTAACTGTTGATGGTGAAACAATAATAAGGGCACAACCTACATGGGAAGGAGAATAACCTCTCATATTAACCACCCAAGGTAGTCCACGTTAACAAAATGCTTGATATTTGATTCAGGGACAAGCTACATATTGTTCAAATTCGGAAGCACCTCAAGCGGCTCAAAGATGCTTATAGTCTTACAGTATCGTCAAAACATCAATGAAATAGGAACATTTCCAAGCCAATCCTAATACTGATCCTACACATTAAAAGATGTGGTTCAATCGAGGCATTTGCCATGTATTTCGCTCACTTAATTTACCCTTTGCATACCCTTCTAAAAGGCTGACTGGACTCCTTATGGCTTTGTAATAATTTATGATATATTAACTATTCTGTGAAGAAGGCACAATTTATTTTTTTCTTTAATATGCTATATTCAGATGTACTCACTGTGCTTGTGCATTTCTGCACATTTTAGGGGTGTTGAATAGCAACCATTGCATATAGCAAACACGTTATTCAAACACCATGTATAGCTATTGAATCTGAAAGTTCACACATTCCTTCAGTCCAGGCATATAGAAGAACTATCTGGGGCCAAGCTGATGTTTGTAATAAGAGCTATCTGGGTCCTCCCTCTTGTCAGAAATAGGACCCTGAAAACAACGGCCAGACCATAACAACAATCAGATTCCATCAGTCACACAATAGTGGCCAGATTGCAGACTATCATGGGCAATTTCTATTTATTTGCAGCCTGACCAACCCATCTAAATGCAGCGATCTGGAAAAGAGGAGTAATTCAATTCCCATTTTCTTTTTGTACAAAGTTAAAAAGAGGCAAATGGAGTATGATGTGAAAGGGGAAAGAATGTGGGCAGTTTCAATATAATTTTAGCCTTACCAACCCATGTAATTTCGTGGACTGAAAGGAAGGGCTTTGAATAACCTCGCCTCCTACCTATCCTTAGGTGTGGACAAACAAAATTTGCTCTAAAAATGTGTGCTCACACCATGTTTTGTCTACTGGTATTGTTAGTATGTCAGTTTCTTATGCACCACACATGCAGAATTCAAAGTAGAATGACATATGTTGAAGAGAAATAGGGAGGAGCCTCAACCCAATAAATAGATAGATCATGAGAACTTGCCCCTGCTACGGACTGTGTTCTCCTTGGAAACCAGCAGATGTTGATGTTGGAGACATGTTCACCACAGAGGAAATTAGGGGTGAGTGCTTAACAATATGGCTGACACAACAGGTGTTACAGTCCCTGCCTTCCAAATTTCAGAGGTAAACTATGTATGTTGACACTTTACCATATTCACTTTAGGGAGGCTAGCATCATATACCTATTTTGAACCCAATCATGAACTCCATGGCTAGCTGTCATACGCCAATGGTGTTGCACATGGCTTACCCAACATGGGATAATATTGGCATTTGCATGGGATGAGTTGACCTAGTAATAAATTTAGGTACAATTCAGTAGCAATGACGAGTTAAACGTTAATTATGTACATGTTAGTAATGCAGTGGAGTTCATTCTAGCTAGGCAACCATCATCATTATACCTGTTCTAGCTGTGTGTGTATGTATATATAAAGCTGGTTGGGTGAAGCTACAGATTTATTAGAATCCATTTTGTTTCCACAAGGTTCTGTTGTATACCTGCATGCTGGAAACCATGGCTGAAGTAATGTTGGGCTGCATTTTTACAACTAATTATGCACGCACTTACCATTCTATGAACATTGCATGATGTCTGAATTGGATATTAAAAGCACATGATTCTAGGCATTAATGAAGCATGGATTGTCTTGACTCTACCAGTTGTGGAAGCCAAGGTTACAACTCATTTGGTGGTGGTTATTGCTAAGGTGACAACCCTTAACAGGGACATTGATTTTTTAAAAGAAGCCACCTGCGTGTAGATTTATAAAAAAGGGTGACTGACACACATGTTGTGACAGCTATGATGGAGAGATGGTGCAGGGTCTTATGTTGAAGGGTATGGTGACTATACACCCTAGAAAGGAGCGGAGCGCGTGAGGTTGGCAAAAGAAAGGACGTATTTCTTTTTAGGCATTCCTTCCTTGAATAAGGAGAATCTGGTTTATGGTCACCAAAGGTTGGCAACGATAAAGGACCATATTTGCATTTCCTGCAACTAACAACCATCATCATTTGTTCCATGATCTAACATGCCTGTGGATTGCTAGGAAGGTGTGACTATTGGTTTATACCTATTCTAGTTGTCTGTGTATGTATACATAAAGTTGGTTGGGTGAAGCTACATATTTATTGGAATCCAATTTGTTTCCACAAGGTTCTGCTATATGGATGCATGTTGGAAACCATGGCTGAAGTAATGTTGGGCTGCATTTTTACAACTAATTATCCACACACTTACCATTCTATGAACAGTGCATGATGTCTATAGCATACAAAGCGTAAGTGAATAGAAGTATGTTGCATTAGATGTCACGCTAGCAGGTGGACTGTCTTGACTCTACCAGTTGTGGAAGTCAAGGTTACAACTCATTTGGTGGTGGTTATTGCTAAGGTGACAACCCTTAACAGGGACATTGATGGTGCAGGGTCTTATGTTGAAGGGATACACCCTAGAAAGGAGGGAAGCGCGTGAGGTTGGCAAAAGAAAGGACGTATTCTTTTTCAGGCATTCCTTCCTTGAATGAGGAGAATCTGGTTTATGGTCACCAAAGGCTGGTAACGATTGAACACTTGGGCTGGTAGCCCAGATGACCTTTGAAACATTAGCTGATGTCCTTTTTCGTTTTCAAATTAAGCCAAAGATTCTTGCAGACATGCTATTTATTTAAGCATGAAACTCTCTTCCTTCTGGGGTGTGTGTGATAGGTATCCTGATCATGAAGCAGGTCAAATACCAATGGCATTTGTTGTGAAGAAGTCAAACAGCAATTTCTGCGGAGAGGATGTCATAAATTTTGTTGCAAAACATGTAAATGGAGCACTTGAGTTTCTATATGTTTCCTTACTCTGTCTCAACCTAAACTTTGTTTTTTTTTGTTGAAGATGTTAATTTCCAAGAGAAAATATTTGCTATGGTTGAGTGCAGGTTTCACCATACAAGAAGATACGTCGAGTAGCATTTGTCAATTCAATTCCCAAGTCCCCCATGGGTAAAATCTTAAGAAAAGATTTGATTCATCAGGCTCTGTCCATCAGGGAAGCACGTGAGGTTGGCAAAAGAAAGGACGCATTCTTTTTCAGGCATTCCTTCCTTGAATGAGGAGAATCTGGTTTATGGTCACCAAAGGCTGGCAACGATAGAGGACCATATTTGTATTTCCAGCGACTAACAACCACCAGATACTTTGATAGAAGTGCCACTACAAAAACAAACAACTGTTACAGGCCTAAAACATCAGAAAGGCAATCTGTCCATCAAATCAACCAAATTTAGAGATTTTTGGTTTGCCATACTCCTGTGACCGAAAATGAAGCGTTAACTAAAACATCAGAAAGGCAATCTGTCCATCAAATCAACCAAATTTAGAGATTTTTGGTTTCCATACTCCTGTGACCGAAAATGAAGCGTTATAGTTTAACGCATAGCAACACGTTTGGGCAAATCCCAAAATATGGTTGGTTTGACTCGTAGCCCTTGCGATTAGAGAATTTATGTATGGATAGCATGCCATTCCATTCTTCTCATTAGGTATTGAGTGCCATAGATTTGTTTTTGCTGTTCTTAATTAGATTTGTTTTCTTTGTAACCCTCCCCATTTTTATTTTCATATCAACAGGGAAAAAGGTTTAAAAATAGATTTTAGGAAATCGATCTGTCATAACTGGGAGTATGGAAATCCGCGGCTCGAATGCTACAGCCATTCAACATTTTCCAGTATTTAAGCCATAAAAATCAATGAAAAAAACAATAGAAATCGCTGAACTAACACTAAGATTGCATTTAAACCAAAAAGAACAGAAGCATGCCCAGATATTACGCTCTTTGATATCATGCATAACAAGATTATATTAAACAGGACTAAGAGAGCTTGAAAATTAAACAGGACTGAGAGAGACGATGACCTGACCTGGAAGAAATGATGTTGTGCAGATGTTTTCTAAACAACAGCTCCGGCTCGATTTCCAGCTCCGTTACCCGTTCGTGAGATTGTCAAACCAGGCTCCTCTGTCAGTTTGAACAATGCTATACTCTATGAGATTGATCCAAGAAGGCTGCCGGTAGTTTGATCCAAGAAGGCTCTCGGTCATGGAAGCACGGAAACCGTAGAATAGTTGATCGTGCATCGCAGAATAGCTGTGCACCGCAAAATAGGGACCGCATAACTGGGTAGCTACCAAACGGACAGAAGGTACCATATGCATCTTTCTCCCAAAACACAATGAGGCATTACTACTGGAGCTTAAGAATGCATAAGCTGCGGAAGAGAATTGCACGAATTTAGCCGCAGAACCACCTTCATGAATATCCATGAATACATGACGCCGCTCGCTTGCAGAACTGTACGGTTATGCCCGCTCTATTCTGACGCCACGTGTCAACATGAGATTGCAGAACTCTCGGTTGTGCCGCTCTATTCCAATGCCACGTGTCAGCATGAGAAAGAAAGGGACGACGAAAGTCCCTTTCAAAGGAAGGCCTATCGGCCTAATTATATACATACACTAAATGTTGTGAAATCAATACATATACATGTATATGGAAACCTATTGGAAGGTTAAAACAATAATGTTGTAGTCAGAATTGGAAGGTTAAAACAATAATGTTGTAGTCTGGATTGGAAGTGTTACTAATAAACATATATTGATGTCTTGATGTCTTGATGTCCATGATATGGATATAAATTGAACATGTTGATGGATAGTAAAACATATATTTTTGTTAATGTATTTAATTCACTCTTAAAAAGAAATATATTATACACTGATGAGAGGAATGATGAGAGGAATAAACAAGGATACTTGAGTATATAGGTAGGAAATTAAACATTACGGAAAATATATTTAGGAGGAAGAAAAAGTCTAAAAAAATATTTTTGTTAATGTATTTAATTCACTTTTAAAAAAAATATATATTATACATTGATGAGAGGTTGTTAATGTATTTAATTCCCTTTTAAAAAGAAATATATTATACACTGTTATTATACACTGTTGAGAGGAATAAAAAAAGATACTTGAGTATACAGGTAGGAAATTAAACATTAGGGAAAATATATTTAGGAGGAAGAAAAAGTCTAAAAAAAATATTTTTGTTAATGTATTTAATTCACTTTTAAAAAGAAATATATTATACACTGATGAGAGGAATAAACAAGGATACTTAAGTATACATGTAGGAAATTAAACATTAGGGAAAATATATTTAGGAGGAAGAAAAAGTCTAAAAAAAAGCATTAGTATTTCTTTGTAGTCTAAAACGCTCAATGGAGAAGAGAGATGGGATAAAATAATTTTAAAAAGAAAAAATTGTATTTTTAGGAAAAGGAATTTGGAGAAACTAACAATATTTTAATGGAAAGGTTTCTAATATTGATTAAGAATATGCATATTAATAGAAGACATTTCATTTACAAAGAGAAGGATATATGTGGATATATAGACTTTACAATAATTATATTAAAAAATATATGTTGAAATGAGGTACATTACAATTGGTATTAGAATTATAGGTTGCAACATTGAGCTTTGTATGAGTTCTCAAAAACTAAAAACAATTGTTTATGTTAAGATTAAATTATTCAAAAGACTGTTAGAAAGTTTGAAGTATGAATGAAGAATTTAATGGGTATACTTCCATAGGATCACCTAAAGGTGGTGAAGAAACTAACATTGAGTTAGGAACGATGGGTGGAGGAACCAATGATTCATAAAATCAAGAATCTAAGTTATTGCATGTAGTGCGAAGCTTGAAGGTAAATCTAGATAATACAAAGGAAATCAAGAAAGGTTGTCCAAATCTAAAGAAAAACATAAAACAAAGTTACCGATCAAACGAGAACTATTACCTCAAAACAAGAACTTTAACCAAAAAAATCCCAAAAAAACATGAAAAAACAGCCTAGAAACAAAAGGTGTTGATGCTAGAATAACAAAAAAGAATCGACGTAAATTATCAACATTTTTTTTAAATGGAAGTAAAACCCAATTTTTTTTGTGCAAAAAACACCCTGAAAATGAAAAGTGTTGATGTTGGAATAATGTCTTTTTTTCCAAGGTAAATTGTCAACATCTTTTAATATTGTCGTTAAAGATAAAATATCATGACTTTGAAAAATCTTAAAATTCCAACGACAGAGATGACATTAAAGATAAAAGATCATGTCTATAAAAAGTCTTATTCTAACTATTTTTAGGCATGGTATTAAAGATAAAATATTACGTCTCTTGAAAGCCTTAAAATTTCAAGGATGACATTAAAGATAAAATATCACCTCTATGAAAAGCCTTAAAATTCCAACAATTTGTTGCCATAGTACTAGTATTATTTTAAAAAACTTATTACTATTTAATTTATATTCATTTATTTTATTTAAGTTTACATAATAATAAATTTTTTAAATATATATGTTTTTTTATCTAATGTAGTTGAAGTCACTATATCAGAAACATCAGTTATTCTGAATGCACAACTTTACTAACAAAAGAATTATATTTGTTTGAGTTTTTTGATACTCTTCAATAATTTTTTTTTTTAATATTTTAAAATTACAAATAGTTGTTTAAAAACTATATTTCATTATTCAAAAACATATATATTTTAATTTTATTTTCATATATAATAACAATAATAATAATTTTATAAGTTATGGTGATCTAAATTGTTGAGCGCGACCAGGTCTGCATCTGCGAGCCTCGGCTCCCCTCGAGACCCGCCCTTTGCGAGCACTAAACCTGCGATCCTCCTCGCTTTCCTGCAACCTGCGGACCTTCCAGCTTCAGATCTGATCGGATCCAAGACAGCTAGTCGACCTTCTGGCTAGGGTGTGGCCTCTGCTGCGCTGCCCTTGTGGTGGCCGGCACCAAGCCTGATGGAGACTCAGGGCTAAGATCCACCCTCTGGTTCTGCCGTAGATGCATTTAATCAGCTCCTGGCGGGTTTGCCTCCGAAAAAAAGAAATGATGTCCCCAAATTCATCAAGAAACTAGATGAAATTCCAGATTGCCTCCGGAGACCCCCATGCAAGTAGCTTTGTCGCTGGCGGATCAGGGACTTATTGGCCAATTCACGGGACTTTGGCCCTCCCCGAAAACTACAGAGCAATGGGTTAACAGAAACTGGGCGCCCCTGATCAGTCAAAGTGTTTCCTCTTACTTTCTAGGGCGAGGGTATTTTCTTTTCGAATTTACCTCCAGAGAAGACAAAGACCTGATCTTTCGAAATAGACCGTATTTCATGGGTCCTCAGGGTCTCTACATGAACAAATGGACCCCGGATTTTGACCCGGCTATAGATGTTCCCAAGGCTGTTCCAGTATGGGTTCGTCTCCCAAATCTGCCAGTTCATTGTTGGAACTGGGACTCCTTGAAACACATTGGCAACTCCCTCGGGAAATTCATAGATCGGGCAAGTAACAAGGATCAGTACAATTGTGCCAAGATCTGTGTGGAGGTAGATCTAGAGGAGGGTTTACCAAAAGAAATCAAAATCAAAGTCGACAGCTGGTCCCATGTGCAGATCTTGGAATATGAACAGCTGCCATTCAAATGCAGGAAATGCCACGTGTATGGGCACTTCACTAGAAACTGCCCGACTAACCTAGAGTCAGAGAAAGGAAATGAAGAGGGATGGAATCAAGTAAGACGAGCTAGAGCCAACCACAAGGGGCAGAAACAGGGTGGACCATTAGGCAAAGGCAATCTTCAGGTTAATGCCCAGAGGCCCCCTACCAAAAAGGCGCAAGAAAACAAATTTGACCTTCTAAGCCAACCGACAGAAGACACTCCAGAGGTAGAGATCCAAAAGCCAGAATCCTCAAGGAAACGCACACCTCCAGCTTCCCCCAAATAAGTTGAAAACCCCAAAGACACGGTCCCAGAGGACGAGGAAGAAGAGAAAGAAACTGAGGAGTCAGAAGAAGAAGGAGAAATAGGAGAGTCCCAAACCTCGGTAAGAAGATCTGTAAGAGGTCGCAAAACAGATAAAGAAAAAAGAGAGCAGCAGACCTACAAAGATAAGTTACAGGGCAGCCAACGACCTCTGGAAAAAATCCTAGCCTCAAAGCCTAAAATGTTGAAAAACCAACCCCAAGGCTCCAAGGGAGCCCAGCAGAAACATAAATAATGAAGGCCATCTCCTAGAATTGCAGAGGTATAGGGAGCAAAGTCAAGGAAGAAGCCATAAGAAATCTAAGAAGCCCCAGACATACTTCTCATCCAGGAGACCAAACTGGAAGACAAACTCTTCCTACAAACAAGCAAAAATTTGTGGCCTAAAAGCGAAGCAAGAGCAATTTCAGCCAGGGGTGCATCAGGAGGGATTAGTACACTATGGAACTCCAATAAATATGCACTCACCTTTGAAGTAAGCAACACTCATTGGTTGCTACTAAAATTGTAGAATCTAGACACAAAGGAAATTATCACTCTCATCAATGTATATTCTCCAGTCAATATTAGGGAGAAAAAGGATTGCTGGGATACTATAAAACGACAGGCAGATCTGATAAATCTGGAAAATACAATCATTGTTGGAGACCTCAATCTCACACTCCACTCAACTGAGAAGAGGGGAGGAAGCACAGTCCGTGATCCGGCAAGAGAATGGGCGGAGCATCTTCTGCAAGATTGGGACTTGCTGGACATCAAGCCCTCAACAGGTAAGTTCTCATGGTCTAACAAAAGAGTAGGACGTGGACATATTGCTGCCAGGCTAGATAGATTTTTCATTCAAAGCTCTTTTCTGCTACTTGGTATAGAACCTAGAATGCACATTCTTCCTAGCAGCATCTCGGATCATAAGCCGGTAAAGCTAGAGCTTCTTGCCCACCTAGATCTGGGCTCCATCCCCTTCCGATTCATTCCCCTCTAGGTAAAGGAGCCCCTTTTCATGCAAACAATCAAAGACTATTGGAGTCAGCCTGTTAAAGGCTCGCCCTTCTTCATTTGGGAGGAAAAGCTCAGAAGGGTAAAAGGAGTCTTGAAACGTTGGGCAAAAACCCTTCCCAATCCTGCAACAGAAAGGAAAGTCATCAAATCCTCTCTTGCCTCTCACCATACTTGCATGGAGAGCGCCATAATCACAGAGGAGATGATAGACCAAGAAACCCAACTGCAGCAGAGCTATCATAAGGCCTGCTTAGCCGAAGAAGAATACTGGAGATTAAAATCGCGAAGTCTGTGGCTTAAAGCAGGGGATAGGAATACGGGTTTCTTTCATAAGCAAGCCCAGGCTAGGAAATGCTTTAACATTATTTCTGAGATCAAGGAAGACAATGATACGCACAAGGAATTTGCAGACATCAAGAAAGTAGCCTTCTTACATTTCCAAAAATTATACAGTGATGATCAGGAGTCGCTCCAGCACCAAGAGCTGCTAGACATCATCCCTCAAGCAACCTCTTCTCGTATGAACAGGATTCTATAGGCCAAAATCACTAAAGAGGAAGTTAAAAAAGCCCTCTTTGACATGGGTCCGGACAAGGCCCCGGGGCCAGATGGCTTCTCTACCAGATGGCTGGCCGATTGTTGAAAAAGAGCTTCTCAAAATGGTACAAAAGTCTCAAAATTCTCAAAAAATAGGAGGCAACACAAACTCTGCTTTCTTAGCTCTCATACCAAAGGAAAAAGGCGCCAACAATTTCAGCAGATTTCGCCTGATCTCATTATGCAACACTGGGTACAAATTGATTACCAAGGTCATTGCAAACAGGCTGAAGCCCATCATGCCAAGAATTATTCCGGAAAATCAAGGAGGCTTTATCCAGGGAAGGCAAATCGTGGACAACTTCACACTCGTTCAAGAGGCAATACATTCAAGTATTCTCCGAAAGGAACAAGGTATGGTGATCAAACTCGATTTAGCAAATGCCTTTGATCGAGTCAATCATAGATTTCTTTTAAAAGTCATGTGTAAATTTGGTTTTGGAGCAAATTTTATAAAGTGGGTCCGGGCTTGTATCTTAGAGCCTTGGATTGCCCCCCTTGTAAACGGAAGAGCCATTGAATTTTTCAAAGCCTCGAGAGGCCTCAAGTAGGGATGCCCCCTGTCCCCTCTGCTCTTTGTCATCCAAGCCTCTGTCTTCAGCTTTCTGTTAGATAAAAAGATGCAAGATCAAGAAATCAATGGTCTGAGTATAGCTAGAGGGGTCAAAAGCTTAAACCATGCCTTATTTGCGGACGATACCCTGTTGTTAGGCAGCGCCACCCTCTCCTCTGCCTCTAAGTTTAAAGCTGCCCTGGATGTCTCCATCAAGGCCTCTGGCAACACTCTTAACAAGAATAAATGCCACATTTACAGTTGGAATACCTCGCCCAGGATTCTCTCTGCCATCTCTAGATGTCTGGATTTTGCTGCCACATCCTCCTGGACCTCATTCAAATATCTAGGCCTCCCTGTCTTTCATAAAAGGCCTTCAGTCGAAGATTAGCATCCACAGCTTGAAAAATTCAAGTCCAGGATCCAATCCTGGGGCTACCGCTGGCTCAACGTTGTTGGCAAGTCAGTCCTTATAAAATATGTGCTCTCCAGCCTCCCAATTTTCCAATTTGTAGGACTTCTTGCTCCAATAACCATTCTTAACAAGATGGATGATTTTATGCGCAGGTTTTTTTGGAAGGGCGAAAAACAAAATGAAAGGAAAATCCCTCTCATCAGCTGGGAAACTATTGCCAAGCCGCTGTGGAAGGCAGATTGAATTTCAAAAACATATGTCACCGGAACGTGGCTATGGCAGCAAAGACCATCTAGAGGATCATTGCGCCCAAACCTGGATGGGCTCAGCTTGCTCTATGGAAAAAGTACTTCAAGGGATCTCGGTTAAGATGTCTAGAGAATGAAATTCAAGTACAGAACTTGCCATTCCTCAAGCAGAACTCGCCATTCCTCAAGCTATACGCTAAAGCAGGCCCTCTAATCAGAACGCACTCATTCTGGATCCTTGGGAATGGCAGGAGGATTAACATCTGGTCTGATAGAATAATGAATATGGAGTCTATTGAAAATAAAACCTCCATCAGTGAACTGCGTACTTGGATGGACAGCAACGAGTTGCGCACTCTCTGGGACATATCACTATGGCACGATGTGTCTTGGGCGGGCTGGAGAAGCGTCGAAATGTCGGACCACCTGCGCAATGAATGGATCACGCTGCAAGAGCATCTCCACGGCCTGGCCCCCACACAGATGAGAAAAAAGGATCATAAGGTATGGGGATCGATTGACATAGGGTACACGGTTTCCATGGGGTACAGAAAACTAAATGAGAGACCCCACGTTCCTCCCGATCCAACACCTTGGCAAGGAGTCTGGCGCACTCCATCATGGCCCAAGATTGATTTTTTTGCTTGGCAACTCTGTCATGAAAGAATTCTTACATACGATATTCTGCAAAGGAAAGGATTTCATGGACCATCTATATGCTCATTGTGCAAAGAAAACTCTGAGACAGCTGTTCATTTAATTCTTGAATGCAATTTCTCCAAACGAATCTGGCTCTCTTTCGTTCAGAATCTGAACTCCAACTTCTTATTGCCTAATTCCATTGTGGAGTTGTTCTCCAATTGGACAGCCACATATCCAGGTCCGCCTCCAAAAAATCAGGTAGTTAAAACAGCATGGGCCATTCTCCCAAAGACTATCTGCTGGCAAATTTGGCTTGAACGTAATAGAAGAATCTTCAGATGCACAAAACAGAACAGCAAGGTTTTAGAGAGCAAAGTTAAAAGCCAAATCAAGGAATGCCTAGCTGACATTAAAGATGATTCAAACCTCAGTCAACAAGACATTTCCTGGGGTTCTCTCTTTGGCTTGCAATTCCAACCAATAGATAGAATTGCCCTCTCTAACCAAAATTGGCAAATAAGAAAATCTGAAGATGAATTTCAAGAATGGCTCAAATCGCTTTCAAGGCATTCCCTCTTCTTTGATGGGGCAGCAAAGGGAAACCCGGGCAAAGCAGGTGCAGGAGGGGTCATAGTGAATCCAAATGGGGAAATAATTCATTCCTTCGCGTGGGGACTTGGATATATAACCAGCATTCAAGCTGAGGCTCTAGCTCTATATCAAGGCCTCAAGTTCCTCCAAGACATAAATATCAAAGCAGCTAATGTAATCGGTGACTCACAAATTATAATAGATGCAATGATATCTAACTCCCCAGTGACGGATCTCAAGCTTGTAAGACTGATATCTAGAATCAAGGGCCTTGGAAAACGCTTCCAAAACTTAAACTACTTTCATGTGCTGAGAGCCCTTAATAAAGAGGCGGACAAAGAGGCCAATAAAGCTACTCTCCTCTCAACAAGGATCAAGCAGAAAGACAAAGAAGAATCATGGGATCCCATCCCTTAATCTGAATGCTGCAATGTTTTACTGCCTGCTCTTAAAGCAATTTGTTTGTATCTCCAAGTGGGGGAAAATTTCAGGAATTAAAAACATAGACACTATATCAAGGAAGAACTTTGTAAGAATTAGAGGCATGCTCACTCACAGAAGTGATTCGCACCAGGACACAGACATCCTCTATGTAATCAGTTTTTCGGCATTTAGCCCAAGAGGAATATAATCATCCCATACCCGTTTTCGTCAAAAAAAAAACCAATAATAATAATTTTATATTAAAACTATTTATATATATTAATAACATATTAATGATTATGCAAAAAAAAAATTTGTCATTCCATAATTCTTTCACGGCAAAGGAAGTACACATGAAAATATATTGTTCTCCTTAGATTATTACTTCTACAATTTTTTTATTCTGACATCTATATCCAATTAAATATATTTGAATTATAAAAACATTGAAAAAATAAAAACAAAAATAAAAACATGCTTTTTTTTTAATTAATAATAAGTAAATAAAAATATTATTAAAACATATTAAAAAATTTAACATGACCCAAAAATACAAAAGAATGACTCATAGTCTAACTTATAGATGAAATAGCCTTTTCACCAAAATTCAATACAATTTTCAAGATTTTTTTGTTGTTTAAAATACATTTTTGAATGCATAAATGGATTAAACGCCGGCACTCAAATTATGCAAATTAAACAATTTAAACTCAAGTTTTTAAAAAGGTCATGAAAAAACCATTTCGTCTATACATTAGACTACACCTTACAAAAAAATTAACTTATAAAAGATTTAAAAACAAATCAAAAAAAATGAAAAAGAAAAATATTTCAAAAAACACATAATTTAAAATTTCCAAAAAAAACATAGAAAATAAATAAATAATATTGATGAGAAAAATTAAAAAAAAACACACACAATAAAAACAAATTTAAAAACTTTAAAAGAAATATTAATAAAACGTAATAATAAATGTTAAAAAAAATTAAAAAAAAAAAAACTTTAATATAAAAAAAAAAAAAATAAATTAATTAATTGATAAAATAAATAAATAAAATAAAGAAATAAAAACAAATTAAAAATTTATTAAAAAATAATTTAATAATAATAATAAAAATAGAAACTAAAAAACATATTTATATATATTTAAAGAAAAAATGGAAACCTGTGAGCGGGGAAGCTTGAGAAGCAACATGTTAATTAAGAGATTTTTATGAAAGAATGGACCAAAATAACAAAATTATTAAAACTTTTATACATTTTTATATTTAAAAATGAGATATTTTAAGTTTTTTTTTTTTTAATGATTTATTTAGATAAAATAAAAGCAAATATAACCAAAAAAAAAATTGTTAAAAAAAATAGAATATACAATTAAAACATCTTGAAAAATAAAAATTAAAAAACATTAAAAAAATAATAATAATAATAATAACAAAAACTTATTAAAAAAACCATTAATTTTTTTTAAATAACCAAAAAAACATTTTTTAAAAAAATGAAATAATATATATATATTATATATATATAAGAAATTAAAAAATTAATAATTAAAGTAACATTTAAAAAAAATACTCATTTTAAAAAAAAAAAAAAAAATCGAAACCGAGTGGGTAGGGAGCTACTCGCTTACCGAAGCCCCAGGCCCCGGGACCACCTGGGCGACGAGATCGATTCCTGGAATCGACCTCCCCACCCAGGTTGTAAGCACCTGCGGTTCTTACTAACACCGAGCGACGAGTTACGACCAGCACGCGCGAGGAAACATAAGGTTGAAGTGCGTAGATGGGATGAGCGACCACGTTTATACAATGATTGAGCATGGGCGCCCATGAAGTGAAGTCGACGGTTGAAGTAGTACTTGAGGGCGTTGGTCGATAGGCCGACCAAGCCACAAGCATGGACAATGCGTTGGTTAAGGAATTGAACAAGTCGGCCGAGGAGGATAACACAACCACTTGTAGAGCATATAAACTATACGCTTGATGGCTCATTCGGAACACAATCGCTCATCTCTCAAACATGTAGAGAAGTGCGCAGAACGAAGAGTAGCCGCAGCAATAGAAGGGAGACGCAGAACGGTAATGCGCCCAACCTTGGACGAGGCTACACGAGGGGTAAACGCACATCTTGGTTTTGGATGAAGGGCGCGGGCAGGGTCGCCCGCCAGTTGGAGAAAGGCGTGCACGGTGTGTGTGGTGCCCAGGTCATGTGTAGGAGCGCTCGACGGTGAAACGTTGGTGAGCGCCCGATTTGTGCGATGACTTGGCACGGGTTCTTAGGTGACTCAGGTGAGCGCCCGCTCGTCGTGCAAGTGTGCACGATGTGACTCGGTGAAGTGTTGAGATTGTGGATGGAGGTGTGTCTCGGGTGGAGATGCCCTTGTGTGGCGACTTGGAGGCGCGCCCAAGTTGGGCAAACAACACGATCGTGCGACAAGGTGAACGAAGGATTGGTGAGTCGTGCGGCAACCGTGCGGAGGTTCCGACGAGCTAGGCAACCAAGTTTTGCCAAAGATTGTAAAATTGGCTAAGTATGAAACTTGGGGTTTCCAAGTATACTTGTAAAGCTTGTAACTTGTAAAAGACTGTATAATATATTATTCAGGCAGACTCATTGTTCAGGGAGTTTCCCCTCCCTTTATACCATGCAATTATGTTCTTCATGTATAATTGTTGATGCTAATGAATGTGTATGGGTGTTAATTGGTATAAAGGAACATTAATAATTACTTGGTTGAGAAACACAAACTAAGTAGGATAAGTGGTTAGGCGTAGTCCACGAACATAAGTATTGGTTGAAACAAAGTGTTCGGTGGTGCCGCACCTCGCCTAGCACAGTTGGAAGACTACCGCCGGCCTGGGGGCGTGACAGTTGGTATCAAAGCTGGCTGATGACGGGTTGACGATGAAGTGTTGATCCCACTGCACTATCGTGACAGTTGGTGACAGACACTTGCAAGTGAAGGAAGCTAATTTCACATTCAAGTGGAACAAGAGCTAGTTCATGTTTTGCAGGGAACTTGGAGAAGGTTGAAAGGCAATGATGGTGGATGAACCTACGACAGGTGAATCTAGCCTTGATGCAGGTGAAGTCTTCCAGTACAAAGTGTTGGAACAGATGAGTCGATGGAGTTCTAACTGGGTTTCGGTGAAGGCTGAGAACATGAAGATTCGGGGAAGTTGTTCGAACTAAGGAGGGAACTTGAAGAACTCAAAAGCCAATGCGGAAGTACGACAGATGTTGAACTCAAGGAACTTGATGAGGAGATCCAACGAAGTGGTCTTGGTCTTCAAGAGCTCTTGGATGAAAGAGCCCGATTAAGGAAGAGAAGTGCCATGGTGGAAGCAAAAATCAAGAAAATTGAGGAAGAAATAAAGAGGAAGCTTCTTGGTAAGAAGATCATTGTAATTGAGCAAGAAGAGCTCGACTACATTGACAGGCTAGGAACTCACTATCGAGACAATCCAGAGGATGTCCGGAAGCTTAGTTCTATGAAGGTAGTCAATGGACACTTGGTTGGTGCACTTGAGCATAATGCGATGGAGGACAAGCTTGAAGGGAATCAAGCTAGACCAGGATCGAGTTTCTTAGAAGAGGCAAGCAAGGAAGTGAAGTACCTTAGGAGGAATGTTAAGTTGGAGCACAAGCCAATTGACACTTCTGAGGCCGAATTCTTGAAAAAGGTTGCTGATGTGAGACACAAGCTAAAGCGGACGGAAGGAGGTGATTCCTTGAAGCTGAGTTTTGTGCAGGTGACCGTGAAGGGCAAGAGATTTGCAGCTTTGGTGGATATTGGGGCTACTCATAGCTTCTTAAGCAAGAAAGTAGCAAAGTCTTTTGGGAAGAAAGCAAAGATGGAGAGGGAATGGGGTGCTTTCAAAGCAGTCAACTCTACCACGAAAGTTGTTATTGGTGTGATGAAAGACACTAAGGTGAGAGTGGGATCGTGGTTTGGAAAGTTGGACTTGAGGATCGTGGACATGGATGATCATTCTATGGTGCTGGGGCAAGATTTCATGAGGCTTGCACAAGCCATACCGATGGTGGATCGGGACATTCTCTTGATCACAGCTGAAGGAAGAACCATGTTGGTTCCGATGAATAGAAGGAGTTGCTTGGGGTATAGACCGAGGATGAATTGTATGACTTTGTATCCCAAAGATCCGAATGTGAAGCATGAGGATGTGGAGCAAAGAGGACTTCGGAGTATGACTCAAAAAATGAAGGAAGGGAAGTTGATTGACTTCGTTGCAAGAGCGAGGAAGGATGAAGTAAGTGAGAGGGTAATCTCACGAACCTTGAAGCACTTGACAGAGACATCTTCTACTGATGATCTTCACAATGGAGTTAAGAAAGAAGGGAGTCTGAGTACTACTTCAGAGGCAATGGTTGGAGAAGTTTATGAAGGTAGAGATCCTACTGGTATAGTGGACTTTTGCAGGTATGCTATGGGCATATATGACTTTCAGTTGACGAAAGGCAAGCTTAGGGAGCTTGGGTGTACATGTGGAGAGATTGAGGCTGTGCACAGATACTTGAGTACACAACATCAATTTGATACATGGGTGGATGAGAGTCAGGGAGGAAACTTCCTGGCCCTCCTTTCTTTATACACAACCTTGGAGAAGGGCTGGTGTAGGGACCTTGTTTGGAAGGGGCTGCACCAACTTAGCAAGGGGCCTTGGGAGGAGGCTTCTTTATGACAGATTGCAGACTTGGATGCAGATGACCAGATGTTGGGATGGAGTCTACTGGGTTGGACATCATGGACAGCTAGAGTCATGGACATCAGGTTGGAGATATGGAGCATGACAGTTATGCAGGAGCATGTGTAAAGGTGTCATTCATGGACATTCTAAGGGGAATGCCGAAGTAAAGGATGTTGTGCAAGTGTTGTTGTGACATGGAGATGTATGAGCCAGTGGAGAGGTTGTACACTCTTGTGCAGCAAGGCCATGGTTCGAACATGTTGCAGATGGGATAGAGATTCCATGGACCTGAGCATGGGAATTGGACAAATTCTTGATGAGTCTGAGATGTAGCAGAAATTAGGGAAAGACTGATGGGGACATAAGGATGTGCATTCTTGTGGTTTGGGCGTATGGTTGGATTAGCTACCCAACTAGTTCGAGTCATGAGGGGTACTAGTGTGCAGAGGTATGTTGGCATTAGTCGAGATGGATCAATGCATGGCAGAGATGTGCCAGTGTTGGTTCTACACTTGACAAGAAGACTACAGGATGAGGACGACACATGATGGAGACGGTGGTTCTACATATGTTGCAGGGATGGTTGCAGTACTTGGAGGAGTTGATATCATGGATAAGACTATTCGGATATGGAAATCTTGATCTTTGTGGATGGCTACCAGGATGACATGTTGTTGAGGACGACAATGACTTCGGGTGGAGCAGGATGTAAGGACCTACGGTTCTTACTACCACCGAGCGATGAGTTACGACCAGCACGCGCGAGGAAACATAAGGTTGAAGTGCATAGATGGGATGACCGACCACATTTATACAATGATTTAGCGTGGGCGCCCATGAAGTGAAGCTGATGGTTGAAGTAATACTTGAGGCGTTGGTCGACGGGTCGACCAAGCCACAAGCATGGACAACGCGTTGGTTAAGGAATTGAACAGGTCAGCCGAGGAGGATAACACGACCACTTGTGGAGCGTATAAACTATACACTTGATGGCTCATTTGGAACACAATCGCTCATTGCTCAAACATGTAGAGAAGTGCGCAGAACGAAGAGTAGTTGCAGCAATAGAAGGGAGACGCAGAACAGTAATGCACCCAACCTTGGGCGAGGCTACACGAGGGGTGAACACACATCTTGGTTTTGGGTGAAGGGCGCGGGCAAGGTCGCCTGCTGGTTGGAGAAAGGCGTGCATGGTGTGTGTGGCGCCCAGGTGATGTGTAGGAGCGCCCGATGGTGAAACGTTTGTGAGCGCCCGATTTGTGCGATGACTTGACATGGGTTCTTGGGTGACTCGTGTGAGCGCCCACCCGTCGTGCAAGTGTGCACTGTGTGACTCGGTGAACTGTTGAGATTGTGGACAGAGGTGTGTCTCGGGTGGAGACGCCCGTGTGTGGCGACTTGGAGGCACGCCCAAGTTGGGCAAACAACACGATCGTGCGATAAGGTGAACGAAGGGTTGGTGAGTCGTGCGGCGACCGTGCGGAGGTGCCGACGAGCTAGGCAACCGAGTTTTGCCAAAGATTGTAAAATTGGCTAAGTATGAAACTTGGGGTTTCTAATTATACTTGTAAAACTTGTAACTTGTAAAAGACTGTATAATATATTATTCGGGCAGACTCATTGTTCAGGGAATTGCCCCTCCCTTTATACTGTGCAACTGTGTTCTTCATGTATAATTGTTGATGCTAATGAATGTGTATGGGTGTTCATTGGTATAAAGGAACATTAATAATTACTTGGTTGAGAAACACAAACTAAGTAGGATAAGTGGTTAGACGTAGTGCACGAACATAAGTATTGGTGAAAAGAAAGTGTTCGGTGGTGCCGCACCTCGCCTAGCACGGTTGGAAGACTACCGTAGGCCTAGGGGCGTGACACAGGTAGTCGTGGGGCCTAGGGCTTAGGCAGGGCGAGCAACTGCCCACCCACCTTGCTTGCCCAGGCCCTAGGCCCTAGGCCCCACCCAGGGGGTCGCAGGGCCTGGGGCCTAGGCGGGAAAGCAACGCTGCCCAGGCCCTAGTTTGCCCCAAATTCAATTTTTTTTTAAATGTTTTCATTTTTTTAAGATGTTTTTTTTATTTTATTTTATTTTTTAAATGGATTTTATTGTTTTTTTTTTTGGTAGGTAAGCACCAATAGAGGATTTGAACCAATGACCTATCGCAAGGAGTGCCTTAACAGACACCCATTCACCGTCAATCAAAAACCTTGTGGGCTGGATTTTATTGTTTTTAATTATTATTATTTTATTTTTTATGTTTTTTTTCTCATCATTTTTTATTTATTTTTTAATCAATGTTATTATTTTAATTGTGTTTTTAATATCTTTTTTAATTTTTTCAATTTTTTAATGTGTTTGATTTTTTTTAATGTTTTGCTTTTTTTATGTTTTATTAAGGTTTATATATATATATATATATATATATATCTTATTGAATCATTTTTTTAATACTTAAAATGTCATTATCTTTGAACATAAAATTTGTTATTTTTTGAATTTTTTTGTTCATTTTTTTCATAAAAATATTTTATTTAATATGTCGTTTTTTAATGTCCATGGGGTCATGGATAGATGGTGTTCGGGTGCTCTATTAAGACATTCTTTGATTTAAAGTCATTGGTTCAATTCCCTACCTCGTTCGAGGTGATACATTGAACATGATGAAGATGTAGTCCTACCAAGCTTACAAAAAAAATTGTCGTTTTTTAGCGAAAATCTCATAAAATACATATTTTTTAATTATATTTATATGCAAATGTGTATTTTTGTGGAGTGTTTAAAATTGTTATTTTTTACTGAGAATTATTTTATGTATATTGAACTATTTTTTTATTGAAACGGATAGTGGATATATTAGATACTTAGCCTTAATGCCAAAAAGCGAATTACAAAAGGAAAGCCTAATTCCACGAGTATTGCACAACGTTACAAGGCCGTGTTATTTATGCTTAGCTCATATCTCTTTTTAGTTGCTACTATGTGGTCAATTTCAGAGATTTCCCCAAGTTTTTGGATACATGCATACTGATTTAACAATAGGCAGTAAAACATAACAACTCTCTAAATTAAGGAATTGGTTCCCATGTTTCCTGTCCGCCTCTAAGCAAAGCTCCAGCTGTAAGAAGGGTTGCTTTGTTGGCTTCAATGTCCACCTCCTTGTTATTAGCTCTCAACACGTGATAGAAATTAAATTTCTGAAATGAGCCTCCAAGATCTGTTATTCTGAAAATCAGCCTTGCAATGCTTAGGTCTGTTGGCTTAGCATGTGTCACCATAGTGTTAATGATAACCTGAGAATCCCCAATTACATTAGCCTCCCTGATGGTCAGCACTTTCAAAAGCTTGAGCCCTTAGAAAAGAGCCAAAGCCTCAGGTTGAATGCTAGAATCAATGGCCAGCCTCCAGGCGAAACTGTGGATCCTTATGCCATCTGGATTCAATATGATACCTCCAGCACCAGCGCTTCCAGGATTGCCCTTTGCAGCCCCATCAAAAAATAGAGAATGTCTCAGCAGATTTTTAATCCATCCCTGAAACTCTTTTACTGTAACTCTTATTTTCCAATCCTTGGGAAGGGAGATACTAATTGCAATTTTTTGGAACTGAAGATCAAGAGATGAGCTCCAATTTATATCTTCTTGGCTTCGGCTTGATTCGTCTTTATACTCTCTCAAGCACTCTTTTAATTGGAATTTAATCTTAACTACCACGAGCTTGGCATCTTGTTCATGGTTTTTGAAGATCCTTTTATTTCACTCAAGCCAAACCTGCCAACAGATAAATTTAGGGAGAATAGTCCAAGCAGCTCTGATAGTTTTATTTTTTGGAGGGGGACCAGGATACCTTTGCAACCATTTAGCAAAAAGATCAAGAATAGAGGAAGGCAAAGTGAAGCTGGAGCTTAAAGATCCCAGCAGCTCGGTCCAAATATGCATTGTGAAAGTGCATTCAAGCATCAAGTGAGTTACGTTTTCCTGGTTTTCCTTACAAAGGTTACACCTTGAAGGGTCGTGGAAACCTCACTTGTGACGATTGTCATCAGTCAAAATTTTGGAGTGGCACAGTAGCCAGTTGAAGAAGTCAATTTTTGGCAAGGAAGGATTATGCCATATCCCTTTCCACGGTTTTGGGTTCGTGGCCACATGAGGGTGCTCACACAACTTGGCATAACCACGAGCTACTGTGTATCCACCATCCCGCGCACCCCATCCTCTTGAGTCACGTTTTCGTGCCAGCGTTGGAGCCAAGCCGTGGAGCTTGGATAACAGGATCTCGCGCTCCATAAACAACTCTGGGGGAATTTGAAGATTCCAGCCAGCCCATCGTGAATCCTGCCAGACGGAAATGTCCCACATGGAACGCCTTGCAGTCTCGTTCATCCATCTGCGTAGCGCTTGGAGTGAGCTACAGTCTCCCAACAGCTTTTTATTCATTATCTTGTCTGTCCATAGGTTGATCCTTTTTCCATTACCGGGAATCCAGTAGGCATGAGCATTGATGAGAGGGCAGGTTTTGATACAGAGCTTCAGAAAGGGTGTATTTGGATGTGACTAAGGTTGATCTAGGCAGCGGGAGTGTTGGCCTTTGAAATATTTTTTCCAAAGAGCTAATTGCGCCCAGCTAGGGTTAGGAGCAATAATTCTCTAGATTAATTTAGCTCACATTGCAATATTATGGATGCCAAGATTTTTGAAACTCAAGCCTCCTTCCAATAGAGGTTTAGAGATGGATTCCTAGTTGACTAGCAGAATCATTTTCTCATTCTTCTTACCCGCCTTCCAAAAAAAAATTCTAGTGATCTCCTCCATTTTTCTGAGAATACCAATGGGAGCAAGAAGGACAGAAAACTGAAATAAAGGAAGGTTGTTAAGAACAGATTTTATGAGAATAGACTTACCAACAATGTTAAGCCAGGAAAATCCCCAGGCAAGCAATTTGATCTTGAATTTCTCTAATTGGGGGAGCCAATCTCTGCTGTAGGCTCTTTTGAGAAAAACAGGGAGGCCCAAGTACTTGAAGGAAGTCCAATTTGAGGAAGCTGCGAAGCCAAAGGTTTTGGAAATGAAGTTGAGCAAGCTATGAGTGGTGTTCCAGCAATAGATATGACATTTTCCATAGTTTAGACTGCTTCTCGAGACCATACAAAACTCATCCAGAACTCCTTTAAATCTGGAGGCCATGAGCACATAAGCAGCTCCCAATAACAAGGTGTCATCCGTAAAGAGGGCATGATTTATGTTTTTAATGCCTCTTGCTATGTAGAGCCCAGCAATTTCCTGATCCATCATTTTTTTCTAAATAAAAATTGAGGACTGAGGCTTGAAGTACAAATAGAAGTGGTGAGAGAGGGCACCCCCGCCTGAGCCCTCTCGTGGCTTTGAAAAAATCAGCATCTCTGCCATTTACTAACAGGGCAATCCAAGGCTCTGAAATGCAAGCTCGAATCCAATTTATAAATTTCTCACCAAATCCAAGCTTATGTAAGACTTTCAACAGATAACTATGCCTAACTCGATCAAATGCATTTGCTAAATCAAGTTTGGCAACCATACCTTTTTCATTGCGGCTCAGACTTGAGTGGATTGCCTCTTGGACCATAATGAAATTGTCCACAATCTGTCTACCTTGAATGAAGCCTCCTTGGCTTTCTGGAATGATTTTGGGGAGGATGAGCTTCAAACTATTAGCAATAACTTTGGTAATCAATTTGTAACCAATATTACAAAGCGAAATTAGGCAAAACCTGTTGACGGAGTTGGCTCCTTTCTCTTTGGGGATGAGAGCAAGAAAAGCGGAGTTCATGCTGCCTTCGATTTTCTGGCAAACTTGGGACTTTAGAACCATTTTGTAAAGATCTTTTTCCATAATCGACCAGCAAATTTGGAGGAATCTGGCTGAGAATCCATCTGGCCCAGGGGCTTTATCTGGGTCCATGGCAAAGAGGGCATCCTTGACTTCATTCTTGGTGACTTTAGCTTCAAGGAGATGGTTCATTTCAACAGTAATCAAGGAGGGGACCACATCCATCATATCAGAGTTCTGGTCCAAATTTATATCTTCACTATACAGACTTTTAAAATGAAAGGAAGCTACTTTTTTTATGTTTGTATTATCCTTGTGGATGGTAGTGCCATCTTTGATTTCGGAGATGGAGTTGGTACATTTCCTTTCCTGAGCTTGTTTGTGAAAGAAGGAAGAGTTCCTGTCCGCTGCTTTAAGCCAGAGGCTACGTGACTTAAGCCTCTAGTATTCTTCCTCAGCTAGACAAGCCTTGTGATAGTTTTGTTGGAGCTGGGCTTCTTTATCTAGAATCTCTTTTGTTATGTCAGCTTTTTCAGCCTGGAGATGGTGAATTTCTAGTGTGCGTTGAATTTTTTTCCTTTCACTGGCTCGATTGGGCAGAGATTTGACCCAGCTTTTCAAAGCCCTTTTCACTCTTCTAAGCTTCTCCTCCCAGACGAAAAAGGGGGAGCCTTTGACCTGTTGCAACCAGATGCCCTTAACAAATTGCATGAAGCCAGATTCCTTAGCCCATAGCAAGCTAAAGCTGAAGGGAATAGGACTGAGGTCAAGCTGAGACACGATTTTCAGCTTGATGGGTTTATGATCAGAAGTGTTGCATGGGAGAATGTGGATTCTAGCCTCTAATCCAAGCAGAAGAAAAGAGCTTTGAAGGAAGAATCTGTCCAACCTGGCAGTGATGTCACCGGGTCCAATTCTTTTATTAGTCCAAGTGTACTTGCCAAAAATAGGCTTAATTTCCAACAGATCCCAGTCCTACATAAGGTCCTCTACCCATTCCCTTGCTGGATCGCGAACTACGCTACCACCTCTCTTGTTAGCTGATAAGAGTGTGAGATTAAGATCTCCGACAATGATGATGTTCTCAAGATTAACGAGGTTTGCTTGGTTTCTTATGGATTCCCAGTAGGCCTTTTTTCCCTAGCGTTCACCGGGACATACACATTGAAGAGACTAAAAGTCTCTTTTGAGTCTGAGTGCTGCAATTTTAAGAACAGTCAGTGAGTATTGAGGGTCTCAGAAATGACTAAGAATTTGCTTGCATTCCAGAGAGTACCCAACCCATCGAAAGCCCCTCGAGCTGAGATTGCTTTCATCTCACATTTATTCCAGAGTTTCTTGCTTACTTGAAGGAAGACGGAGTCCTCTAGTTTGGTCTCTTGGATGAGGAGTATGTCAGGAGCTTTTGTCCTTATTAAACTCTAATGGCTTCTTCTTTGCTTATGCTCCCCATACCTTTATAGTTCCAGAAGACAATCTTCATTATTTGTATTTCTGGTTGGCTCCCTTGGAGCCTTAGGGCTAGTTTCTCACCATCTTTGGTTTTGCGCTTTTTGAGAGTTGGCTAGCTGCCTTTGAGCTTATCTTTGAAAGTTTCCTGCTCTCTTTTTTCCCGATCTGTTTTGCGGCCTCTTATGGATCTCCTTACTGAAGCTTGGGATTCTCCTATTTTTCCTTCTTCCTCCGAGCCGTCAAATTCTTGCTCAACTTCCTTGACTTCTACAGTGTTTCCTTTGGAGCTCTCGGAAAGGCTTGCCCCCTTGGGAGAAGAGGGGGTACCTTTTGTGAGGGGGTATGATTTTTGGATATCTGCTTCATGTGTTCCTCTATTTGCGAGCTTACAGGGGAGAATTTATTTGCTTGCTCCATTCTGGAAGGGGGTTGCTGAGGAGGGACCTGCTGGGGGCCTCTTCCGTTTGGACCAACATTCTTTTGGGTTTTCTTGGCTCGCTTGACCTGGTTCCAACCTTCTTCTTTACCCTTATTTGATTCAGCATTTGATGGGCATCCTCTGGCGAAGTGACCGTAGACCACGCATTTTTGACATTTGAAGGGCAACTGCTCATAATCTAGCTTCTGCAAATGGGTCTAGCTTCCTACTTTGATTTTGATGGCTTCCGGAAGTCCCAACTCTAGATCTAATTCTACGCAGATTCGGGCATAGTCGTATTGATCTTTGTTGTTTTCCCTATCTATGAATTTCCCTAAGGCGTTGTCGATGTGTTTCAGCGAGTCCTAGTTCCAGCAATGCACTGGAAGGTTTGGAAGCCTTACCCACACCAGGACAGCCGTAGGAATGTCGACTGCAGGGTCGAAATCTGGAGTCCATTTGTTGAGATAAAGACCCTGGGGGCCCATGAAATAGGGGCCATTGTTTAGTCAATTTAGTATGTCCTAAATTGCTACATTAATTATCAATCTGGGAGACGTAAACTGATGAAATGTGGTGCATTGTACGTGCAAGACAACCTCTTTCTTACTTTTATTGTTTTCAATTTTATTTTGTTTTTGGGGTTTTGTCCTTGTTGGTCTCTTAATGCAAATGGAAATCCTATTCCTAGGTTTTAAGAATACTTTTAGAGGGCAAGTATGGATGTATATTTAAGACAAGTTTTATGTCTCTTATGATAATTTCCAGAACTTAGCACTTCAAAAGATCTCAAAATTAGTACTTGAATAGGAATGTAAATATGCAGCTACTTAAATCAAACAAAAGATGAAATACTGATCATGAAGCCACTATCTGTGCTGCCCATTAGAAATAAAATCTAAACTATTGAACTCAAAAAAACCTAAAATTGCAGACTAATGAAAGCAAGATCAATTTACTTCACTTATAATTCGATAGCTTGCCAAGTAGCTTCTCGGGTTAATCCATGGCACTGGAGATAACGTCAAATAACATGAAGAATTGATATCTAAACTACCTACTTGCATATTAATGAAAGCAAAATCAAATTACTTCACCTATAATCCGATAGCTCGCCAAGTAGCTTCTCGGGTTAAGCCATGGCACCGGAGGTAACGTCAAATAACATGAAGAACTTGATATCTATACTAGATGATAACAGCAAACAAATATCACTGAAATCAAAACATAACTGAAATGGAAAAGCTTAAAAAGTTCAGCAGATAAGCAAATCTCATGTCACTATTTGATGCAAAAATTATATGAAAAAGCTCAAGCATAACCTATCCTAAAACACATTGATCAGCATTAGTAAAAATTATGCAATGCTGCAAAATCATGTACAGGAATAAAGGATTAACACCATAAACAAATTATGAAAAATATACAGTGGAAATAAGAGAAAAGATGCATGAAAAAATTTACAAAAACGAAAAGCAAAACCTCGGCCAGCAGGGGCCCTCTGCATGACCTTTGGTTAATACATGGTCAACCCAAAATCACGCTTTAAACAGTCATAAGAAACAGAGTTTTTATATTGCAAAACAAAGGATATGTCTTCTCGTTACAACCGCAGGACTAACGCTACAACAACATCATAAAAGCTAACATCAAAACTAACTACTTGTGTTTGCAAACACTTTATTTATAGAGGAAAATAGATAACTATTTTTCTGTGAGAAATCTTAAGCAAAGGACACGTAAACAGGACAAAACTCGTAAGTTCAGCCTCCTGGTTGCCATGATCATTCAATTTACAAAAGGTGGATGTTGGATTTGCGTCATGGAGACGGCCTGCAGCTGTCAAGAGGGACCCACGAATCTAGGAACGATCTCGGACCTTTCACGTGCTGAAACAGAGACCTATTTGATGTAGGACTCCTTGTTTGATCGTCCTTTGACCAAGGCCTTTCTTCATGAATTCGACTGAACAGATAGGACCTTGTCCATGTGTAGATCATTTCTGAGCTGCCCACGTGCCTCATTTCACCTGCCGACACCTGTAACCTATAGAACAATAAAAATAGCTACGGAATTGCGAGTCAGCTATGGAAAGTGGCTACATTCCGTAGTTGATGAACAAAATCTAAATCAAATAACACACACAAGGATATAGTTAGAAAACCACTTAAATGCACTCCTAGAATCAATATGTAACGAACTTTGATAGCTTATGAGGCACTGATGTGGGAAAAAGGTCTAGGAAAGTATGTAGAAGAGAGGTAGTTCTAGGGCTCAACATACCCCCACTGTGAAGATGTTGCATGTCCTCATGCAACCAAAACTGTGACCATCCTTCCTTCAATTCATCTGCTTTGAGACTTCTGCTAATACATCTAGCCTTCTTTTCTTCTTCCTTGGTGTCACTATCATCCTGGGCTTCATCTTTAGGCACATGTATTTTAGGTTGATGAGGGCTCTGCTCAACCTCCTATTCTTTTTCTTCAATTTCCTATTTTTCTTGTGCCACAATCCAAGATGCAACATGGTGTTGTCATGGATAATTTTATCCAACCTGTTCTTTTCTTTCAATGTTTCATTTTCCCTTTTAATGTGTCTATTCAAGACTTCTAGTTCAAAAACTTCCTGTTTTAATGATTGGATCAAAACTTCCTGAGCTATATTAGGTTGATTAGATGGCGTGCCCTGGTTTGTTGTATTCTTTTCCAATGATTCAATAAAATCATACATCTGTTGCTGAGTTGGATCTATTTCTGGTGTAGCCTTTCTTGGACTGATTTCAAAATTTGGTTGAGGAAAAGGAGAATGCTATGGACTATGGTCAGGAGGAGTGATTGTTGGTGACTGTTCTGGTGTTTCCCCTCCTAAGTCTATGAAGTGAGCCACTTTGATTTGTACTTTCTTCAATTTGCCTTTAAGTCTTGAGCTCCTTCTTAAATTATGTGAGTTGGTATCTCCCTTTTCTACACTCTATTTTTCCTTTCCTTTTTCTTTTGTCTTGGCTGATTGTTCTTTAAGATGAATTAGTCTTTCTGAAAGTATCTGTTCCTCTCCTAAGGAAGGTTCTGGTGTTTGATAAACATCTTCAACATTTCTTTTCCCCTTCTGTTTCACTTGTTTTCTAACCTCAGTCAAAGTTTCAAACTGCATTTCTTCCTTACTGGTTTCTTTAGTTATACTAGTAGGAGTATCTTGAATGTTTACACTTGTTTGTCCTGAAAGAAATTTCTAATCATGAATTGTTCCCATGTGTCCTTTCTTTCCTTCAATTGTTTTTCAATTAGAATTTTAACAAGGTCATGATGATGAAGATGAGGCTCTACATTATCCAGATTCTTTTGTACAGTGGTGGACATCTTTTTCAAGCTACTCAACAAGAAATAAGGCATATTGGTGGTTTGATTCTCCAAAAAATTCATTAATAACCTTATATGGTACATGTACAGGGACCCAAACCTTCCTTCACACGTAATAAACTTATGAATTATCAACAACGAACTAGTCCATTTTTCCTTTAGGGTAGAAACAGGGATTCCACGTTTAGAAACGGTTATATCCATACCTGGGTTATGCAAAATGATCCTCCAGGACTTCTGATCGAAGTCTTTGTTTATGAACCATCGTTCTCCTTCCTGTGGGAGCTCTGTTGCTGCTACAATGGATGCCTCTGTTACCGAAAATTTGATATCTCCAACCTCAACTTCCATGCCGTTGAAGGACCTTGCAAATGTCTTCGTGACTTCTTTATTATGACCCCTGAATTTCTGGATAAACTGCAGCCACCTTGCTTTCCTTAACGTGCTCTTTAACTGTGGATAACCCTCAATGAATTTAGGTCTGTCCGGCTCTGTTCTTACCAGAAGGCCCATTCCTTCCTCTTGCTTCGAAAATACCTCTGTAAGTGATGGTTTAACGGAGGCGGAACGATTGTATGAGCGGAAGATGGAGGAGGATTGCGGAAAAAACTAGTAGTTACAAGATGGAAAGAATATTGAGCATACAATGAAAATGAGTTCACGGAGTAGAGGTTTGTATAAACAACCCTGAACTGGCAATTGTAAACTCAGTGTGAGAGTATGGAAACAGAGTGATTATGGTATAATTTTAAAATAAAAGGCTGCGGAGTGGACGTTAGCAAATTCACAAAATGACTACGGAGTGGTGCGTCAAAGGAGAACCGTGGTCAATTGCTTACATCTTCATGATTAACTGGTTCAACAGGTGTAATGTGGATGTACAATTAAGTACGAGTTAGATTCGGAAGAGGATCATGGGGCTGTTGGAATTTGATGTGGAGTTCGTGGTGGAGTTATGCAAAGGTCATGGAGGAGTTAAGGAAGCTATCAATTCGAATCATTACACATGATGGAGCTGGTGGTTTTACAACTATACAGATTATGTGTTTTTTAAATGCTATTTGAAATTAATTTTGCTCATACCTTAGAACCTTACCACTTCCATTCGCTAACTTTTGATTGGCTGCCTCTTGTTGGTGCTTTAGGTGCTAACATCTTCAAAATATCTTCCTCTTCCATACTTGCATCTAGTTTTCATCATTACTTGGCTAACATTTGACTGTCACTGCAGAGTAATAGAGTATTAGCTACGGAATCAACAATCAGCTGCAGAATCAGTATTCAGCGGCGGAATCAAAATTCGGCTGCGGAAACTGACATAGTGAATATTTGACTTGGTGAAGTGAATGGAGATGGATGGAAATGAATGATATATGAAAATTGGACATGAAAGGAATTTTATTGGTGGAATGTGATGGCGAAATGGAATGAAATGAAGTGAAGTGAAATGACATGAAATGGAACAACTGTGAATGAAATGAGAGAGATTTTTTTTGGAAAATATAGGGCGTCAGAAGTTTCTGATTTTTGCCCTGTATTTTTTGTATAACACTGCTAATCAGTGATTGGTTTTCAAGCTTATACATTTTTTTTTTTAAGAAGCAATGAAAAGAACAAAGACTAGGCTGGTGGAGAAGAATGATTCTTCTTCACCAACCTTATTGCAGAATTATCTTGAAATATTTTGACAAATTCCTCCTTTGAGAGTGGCTTATGATAGATCTTCAATCTGTGAGCATTCACAATGAGAGGAGTTTGATACTCATCAATGGTTTTGATTCTTTTATAAGAAGATTTTCGGCGAAAATCACATGAAGAAAACCTTTGTCGACGCGTTTCGAACCAACCAGTGTGGTTCATCGTCAGGACACGTTGAAGAAACAGATCCAGCTTTGCATGTTAAATAGTATGAGCAGAGCCTCCAACGGATAACTTGACTAATGGTGGAATCTCTGCATCTCTTTAGAAAAGCTAGATTTGTCTTCAACTTCGAGACCTGCAAGCGTGCTTCTTCAAAATGATGAACTTTAGACGCAATGGCTTTACCGTGCAGGGAATCAATTATTGAATTGAGGCTTCTGTGATCCATATCAATTATAAGAAGAGTTTCAGTGAAAATCACATGAAGAAAACCTTTGTCGACGCGTTTCGAACCAACCAGTGTGGTTCATTGTCAGGACAAGTTGAAGAAACAGATCCAGCTTTGCATGTTAAATAGTTTGAGAAGAGCCTCCAACGGCTAACTTGACTAATGGCAGAATCTCTGCATCTCTTCAGAAAAGCTAGATCTATCTTCAACTTCGAGACCTGCAAGTGTGCCCGTTCAAAATGATGAACCTTAGATGCAATGGCTTTACCATGCAAGGAATCAATTATTGAATTGAGGCTTCTGTGATCCATATCAATTATAAGAAGAGTTTCAGTGAAAATCACATGAAGAAAACCTTTGTCGACGCGTTTCGAACAAACCAGTGTGGTTCATCATCAGGACAAGTTGAAGAAACAGATCGAGCTTTGCATGTTAAATAGTCTGAGCAGAGCCTCCAATGACTAACTTGACTAATGGCGGAATCTCTGCATCTCTTCAGAAAAGCTAGATATGTCTTCAACTTCGAGACCTGCAAGCGTGCCCGTTCAAAATGATGAACCTTAGACGCAATGGCTTTACCGTGCAGGGAATCAATTATTGAATTGAGTCATCTGTGATCCATATCAATTATAAGAAGAGTTTCGACAAAAAATCACATGAAGAAAACCTTTGTTGACACGTTTCGAACCAACCAGTGTGGTTCATCGTCAGGACAAGTTGAAGAAACAGATCCATATTTGCATGTTAAATAGTCTGAGAAGAGCCTCCAATGGCTAACTTTACTAATGGCGGAATCTCTGCATCTCTTCAGAAAAGCTAGATCTATCTTCAACTTCGAGACCTGCAAGCGTGCCCGTTCAAAATGATGAACCTTAGATGCAATGGCTTCACCATGCAGGGAATCAATTATTGAATTGAAGCTTCTGTGATCCATATCAATTATAAGAAGAGTTTCGGCGAAAATCACATGAAGAAAACCTTTGTCGACGCATTTCGAACCAACCAGTGTGGTTCATTGTCAGGACAAGTTGAAGAAACAGATCCAGCTTTGCATGTTAAATAGTCTGAGCAGAGCCTCCAACGGCTAACTTGACTAATGGCGGAATCTCTGCATCTCTTCAGAAAAGCTAGATCTATCTTCAACTTCGAGACCTGCAAGCATGCCCGTTCAAAATGATGAACCTTAGACGCAATGGCTTTATCGTGCAGGGAATCAATTATTGAATTGAGGCTTCTGTGATCCATATCAATTATAAGAAGAGTTTCAACGAAAATCACATGAAGAAAACCTTTGTCGATGCGTTTCGAACCAACCAGTGTGGTTCATCGTCAGGACAAGTTGAAGAAATAGATCGAGCTTTGCATGTTAAATAGTCTGAGCAGAGCCTCCAATGACTAACTTTACTAATGGCAGAATCTCTGCATCTCTTCAGAAAAGCTATATCTGTCTTCAACTTCGAGACTTGTAAGCGTGCCCGTTCAAAATGATGAACCTTAGACGCAATGGCTTTACCGTGCAGGGAATCAATTATTGAATTAAGGCTTCTGTGATCCATATCAATTATAAGAAGAGTTTCGGTGAAAATCACATGAAGAAAACATTTGTCGACGTGTTTCAAACCAACCAGTGTGGTTCATCGTCAGGACAAGTTGAAGAAACAGATTGAGCTTTGCATGTTAAATAGTCTGAGTAGAGCCTCCAACAGCTAGGTTTTGATTCTTACCGCTCCATTGCTAAAAACTTTTTCAATCTCATATGGCCCAAGCCAATGAGTCTGAAATTTACCTTTGAAATCTTTGAACTTGGAATCAAATAGCAATGTTGAATCCCCTTCTTGAAACTTTTTCTCCTTGATGTATTTGTCATGCCACTTAACTCTTTGATATTGAACTATATCAGTTCTTAGGATTGCTTCTTGTCTGATCTCATCTAGTTCATTCAATTGCTCCATTCTATGCTTTTGAGCTTCTGATAGATCCATTCCCAATTGAATTGCCATCTTGAAGGTCTTAACTTGGAACTCAATGGGGAGCAGAACTTCTTTCCCATAAACAAGTTTATAGGGAGAATGTCCTGTTGTGTTCCTCCATGTGGTTCTGTAGGCCCATAAGGCTTCAGGAAGCCTTTCTGACCAAAATCTTCTGTGTAGATGAACTGTCTTGGTAATGATGCCTTCAATTACTTTGTTTGTGGACTCTACTTGACCATTTTCTTGCGGATTGTAAGGAGTGGATTTTTTGTGCTTGACTTTGTACTCTTCCATCAGCTTCTCCACCAGTTTGGATGTGAATTGACCTCCATGATCTGTCACAATTTCCCTTGGAACACGAAAGCGACTAAAAATATCCTCATAAAGAAAACTAACAACTGAATTCTCATTAGCAGAAAATAATGCTTTGGCTTCTACCCATTTAGTGACATAATTAGTACATACCAATATATACTTTTTCTGTTTAGATGGTGGATTAATAGGTCCAATAAAGTCTAAAGCCCATTTTTCAAAGGGTTCGATGAGTACCTATGGTTGTAATGGCATCTCATTTGAGGGGGTAGGTTTCCCTACTCTTTGGCAACTGTCACACCTTTTGACATATTATTTTGCATCTTTGAAGAGGGACGGCCAATAATATCCTAAAGAAAGGATTTTATAGGCTGTCCTTTTGTCAGCAAAGTGTCCACCGCACGGTTCATCATGGCATGCTTTGAGAATATCAGGCATTCGATAGATCACAAGATCTAGCCCTGTTTTAAACAATTCATTAGAAATCCATGAATATTTTGAACTCTCCTTAATAATTTTTCTTCTTTCGCTGGGAAATAAATGTGGAGGTAGTTTCCCTGTAACCAAATAGTTAGCCATATCTGCATACCAAGGAGTCTTAGTAGTTACTGCAAATAAATATTCATCAGGAAACTTGTCCTCTACAGGAGAATCTTCTTTGGTATTCTGGATCCTAGACAAGAAATTAGCTACCGTGTTTTGTTTCCCTGGTCTATCTAATACAATAATATTGAATTCCTGTAAAAGTAGGAGCCACCTTGTAACTCTGCCATTAGTAACGGGTTTGTTCATTAGATATCTAATTGTAGAATGATCAATATGAATAAAAGTTTCATAGCTTGTTATATAATGTCTGAACTTATTCATTGCATGAACAACAACTAAGAACTCCTTTTCAGTCACAGTATAATTCAACTCAGTGGGAGTTAAATTTTTACTGGTATAGTAAATGGCATAAGGAACTAAGTCTTTTTATCCCAACACAGCCCCTAGAGCTGTATCTGAAGCATCTGTAGAAATATGGAAAGGAAGTTTCCAATTTGGTCCTCTCAAGCTAGGCGCTTCAGATATTCTTATTTTCAAAGTTTCAAATGTTGATTGGCAATCAAGACTCCATTTGAATTCACAGTCTTTTCTAAGTAGTTTAAAGAGTGGAGATGATATTTTGGTGAAGTTTTCTATAAATCTTCTATAATATCCAATAAATCCCAGAAAACTTCTAACATCCTTTTAACAATTTGGAATAGGTAACTTGGAGATGACTTCAACCTTTGATTTATCAACTTTAATCCCATCCCCTGAAATATGATGTCCTAAAACAATACCTTCAATAAACATCATAACGCGTTTTTCATGGCTTAATGAAAGGTTTGTTTCTTTACATCTTATAAGGAATTTTTCCAAATTTTCTAATGCCTCTTCAAATGTATTACCATAAACTGTAAAATCATCCATATATACCTCTACACAATCATGGATTAGATCAGAAAAAATTCCTAGTACTGCTCTTTGGAATGTTGCGGGTGCATTACATAATCCAAAAGGAAGCACTCGGTAAGCAAAAGTTCCCCATAGACAGGTGAATGTGGTTTTATCCTAATCCTCAGGTGCTACCTGAATTTGATTATAACCACTAAAACCATCCAGAAATGAAAAGTACTTTTTGCCTGCTAATGTATCTAATACTTGATTGATAAAGGGCAAAGGAAAGTGATCCTTCAAAGTTGCTTTATTCAATTCCCTGTAATCAATGCACACCCTCCATTTACTATTCTTTTTGGGTACTATAACCAAGGGAGAAACCCATCGGCTATCTGAAATTGGGTAAATGAAGTTTACATTGAGTAGTTTTTGGAGCTTTTCTTTCACAATCTCCCTAAGATTTGGATTCATCCTTCTCTGAGGTTGTCTGATTGGTCTACTGTTTTCCTCGATATAGATATGATGGATGCAAGTCTTAGGTTCAATACCTTTCATATCAGTATACTCCCATGCAAATGCAGCAGAAAGTTTTTGCAAGATTCTGGTTAGCTCTTCCTATTGTAACTTTTCCAAATTTTTGTTGATATTCAATGTTTTACCTAGAAAAATTTCAACTGCAGAACTACCAAAATCTTCCATAGAGTAAAGAGACATTTGCCTTGATGACAAATATTCAATATCAGAATCTAACTAAAATTGTGTGTGGTCATATTCTGAAGATGTTTCAAAATTTTCTAATGTGTTCAAAATTTGACTATCTTCACTGACTTCAGAGATAGTAAAGACAGGTTGTGTAATATCTTCATCATTGACCCATTCATTGTCTCATACTTCTGTAATTTCTTTTGTCAGAGGATACAAATTGAATTTCTTTGTTGAACTACCATTAGAAATGTACATGTCTCTAGATCTACAACTAATAAAAGCATCAGCTGTGGCTAGCCAAGGTCTTCCTAAGATGAGTGGGTGCCCTCCTAGATTACTCTTGGGAGTCAAAATCATGAAATCTACTGGATATTCCCAAGAATCTAAGGAGACTGAAGTATCTTCTAATACACCATTTGGTTTGATTACTGATCTATCTGCAAGTTGTAGTAAAGTGGGTGTAAAAAGAAGATTAGGAAGTTTAAGTTGTTCCATAGTCTGTCTACTCATAATGTTTATAGCAGCCCCTAAGTCAATCAATGTATTTGGAATTTCTATCCCATTTATGTGTGTCTTGACAATTGGACTACTTGGATCCACATATTTCTGCATGGTAATCTTTCCCATCATGATATCTACAATTTTTCTTACCAGATGGATTCTTTTTGTATCTCTTGGTTTACTTGGTCTTTTGAAACTCAACTCCTTTATTGTTTTTGCTAGAATAGGAATCTCCCTAATGGCTTGTAGCAAGGGAATCTTGATACAGACATTCTTTAATTCATCTAGAAAATCATAGTCAGGCAACAAGATTTGTTTTTCCACTCCTTTGTCAATTTGTAATCTTTTAGGGAAAGGAGGTGTGGATGAAGATGAAAGTTGCTCAACTATAGGAGTTGTGGGGGTTGACTCTTTTTCTTTTTCTTTTTGAATGATTGAGTTTTGAAGATATGTTTCCTCAGAACCTTTATTGACTTTAAGAGAATCCTCCTCAGAGATATCTTGCTCTTGAACATCTATAAAAGGTTTTTATAAAACTCTACCAGATCTGAGTTGAACATCATTAAGAGGAACAATCATATAGGTAGGAAATTGTTGTCCTTCTACCATGTAAGCATTCTGAGGATTTTTGTTGTTGGGATTTGGCAATGGTTGGGCTGGTAGTTGATTTGTCTTTTGTTGAAACGGAAGCAAGAGTTGAAAATTTGGATTTTGTTGAGAAGGTTGTTGTTGTGGAAATGGCAATGAAAATTGTGGGTTTTGATTTGGAAGTTGTGGATTTTGTTGATTTTGAAAAGATGGAGGATATTGATAAAATTGAGCAAATATCCCATAAGGATTTTGCATCCCTTGTGCCCATGATTGGTATGGATTTTGAGGTTGGGGCCAAGGTTGTTGCCAAGAATTCCAATTTGGCGGGAGCTAGAAGTTCATAGGATTGTTAAATCCTTGATTTTCTTGCCCCTACCAAGGTATTCTTGAAATAAAACAAAGGGACTCTACTGAATTTGGATCTTCCTGAAAGACAGCTTTGAGCCTAGGAATTGAAGGACAATCCTTGGTCTCATGATTTTCTGAGCAAATCATACATGTTTCTAAAACTTTTTGCATCCAAGGGGCATTCCCTTAGAGCATGTTTCTTTCTACAATTTGGACAAAATATGGCCAAGGCATCAGCTTCTTCTTTCTACTTGTTTTGTATTTTAAGGGTGTCTAATTGTTCACTAAGGCTCCCTAGAATATCAATTTTGAACTCATCAAGCATATTGTAAATCTCTGCCCTACTTACTGATCCAGTTACAGATTTTTTTGCTCTAATAAGAGAAGGATCTCTCGGCCCTTTTCTAGTTTAAATTTTCCCCTTGAGAGATGGACACATAGTTCTGCTGTGTCACAAAGTGGAAGTTGAGAAATGTCTCCCTTCCCATCATGTTTAAAATATCTATCCATTCATCTCTAATGGCTTTCAATAGAAGGGCTTTCAAGGTTTCCTCGTCTAAATTACTCATTTTTAATCTCTTTAAGTTGTATTGAAATATTTCAAGTAAATCCTCCAAGTTTTCATCTTCTTTTTGCATCATCTTGAATATCTCATCCTTATGATTGGTGGGCATACAATAATCCAGGTATCTATCGAAAAATGTTTGTTTCATATCATTGCAAGTCCTAATGGATTGAGTGACTAATCCCATGAACCATTTCAAAGCAGTTCCCTTCAATGTTGAAGGAAACAGTTTGAGTTTTTGAGAGTCCCCCATATAGTCATAGGTTTGGCACAAGACTTCAAACTCAAATAGAAATGTTTCAGGATCCTCACTTCGCAACCCATAAAAGTTTGGGAGGACATATGGTGAAATGTTTCTCGTTGTTGTATGAGTTTCCTCATTGGCTATAGGGAATCCAAATGAGTTATCTCCTTCCCTATTTCCCCCATTATTACCTCTACCTCCTCCATTGTTACCTCCATTATTTCCTCTTCCTCTACC
>APFE031147619.1:97495-108556 GCA_000404065.3 Pinus taeda | reverse complement strand
ACCTCTACCCCCTCCTCCAAATCCATCTACTACTTCCTCTGTCATGATAGTTTCCTCAGAGTCTTCTAGTTCTTCTATTAATGGTGGACAAGAGAGAGTTTCTCCCTTTCCCTCTTCTTCAGGTGATTCTACTTCTTTGATTACAATATGTTCCCTGTAGAAGTGAAGAAAGGTTCTTCTCCTAAATCAAATTTAGTATATAGTGTGGGAGAATCTTCTAATTTGGCTATTGCGCCTTGAATTCTAGGAATTCTAAGGCTGGGAGTAGATGGAGGTGTATCTTGTCTATGCCGTGAAGTAGCTGGAGTTGTGAAAATCGAACTTTTGGCCATAGCTATAAACCTTCCCCTAGAATCTCTTGCTTTATGCATGTCATTTTTTTATTTTTTATTTTTTAAGTCAGGCTAATAATTCTCTTTTTGATCTTCCAGGTCACACTAGGTGCAAGAGGAGAGCATACTTCAAGAAGTTATCAATTTTTCCCTTCCTTTTTTTTATGTAAGAGATCAGCTACCTAGTTACACTTCCCCGGAAACGACACCAAAATATTTAGTCAATTTAGTATGTCATAAATTGCTACATTAATTATCAATCCAGGAGTCGTAAACTGATGAAGTTTGGTGCACTATATGTGCAAGACAACCTATTTCTTATTTTTATTGTTTTCAATTTTTATTTTGTTTTGGGGGTTTTATCTTCATTTATCTCCTAATGTGAATGGAAATCCTATTCCTGAGTTTCAAGAATACTTTAGAAGGCAAGTATGGATATAGATTTTAAGGCAATTATGTCCTTTATGATGATTTCCAGAGTTTAACACTTCAGAGGATCTCAAAACATACTAATGATGAAATTAGTACTTGAACAAGAATGTCAATGTGTAGCTATTCAAATCAAACAAATGAACTACAGATCATGAAATCACTATCTCTGCTACTCATCTAAATACAGAAATAAAAGTTAAGCTATTGCACTCAAACAAATCAAAAAATGAAAACTAATAAAATTAAAACCAATTCACTTCACTTATAGTTCGATAGCTCGCCAAGTAGCTTTTCAGGGTTAAGCCATGGCTCTAGAGATAATGTCAATAACATGAGGAATTGATATCTAAATTTCCAACTTGCAAATGGAAATAAAATCAAGTCACTTCACTTATAGTTCGATAGCTTTCCAAGTAGCTTTTCGGGGTTAAGCCATGGATTTGGAGATAACGTCAATAACATGAAGAACCTGATATCTAATTGCAAAAATAAAAGTAAAATCAAATCACTTCACTTATAGTCCGATAGCTCGCCAAGTAGATTTTCGAGGTTAAGCCATGGCTCTGGAGATAACGTCAATAACATGAAGAACTTGATATCTAATTGGAAAAATAAAAGTAAAATCAAAGCACCTCACTCATAATCCGATAGCTCGCCAAGTAGCTTTTCAGGGTTAAGCCATGGCTCTGGAGATAACGTTAAATGACATGAAGAATTTGATATCTAAACTAACTAACAACAGCAATTGAATAAGACTAAAATCAAAGCATAACTGAAATTGAAAATCTAAGAAAAACAAAGTCAGTAGAGAGTCCAATCTCATGTCACTATTTATTGCAAAAATCGTATGAAAACGCCCAAGCCTAGCCTAGCCTAAAACACACTGATCAGTGTTAGCAAAAATATACAATGCTTGGAAAATCATGTACAGGAATGAAGCATTAACATCATAACTAAAATATGAAATATTCACAGGTGAAAAAACTAAACTATGAAATATCTACAATGGGAATAAGACAACAATGCATAAACACTTTACAGAAATAAAGAAACACAACCTTAGCCAGTAGGGGCCCTCTGCACGGCCTTGGTTAACATGCTATCAGTCCGAAATAATGCTCACACAGTCATATAAAACAGAGTCTTGTTATATTGCAAAACAGAGGAAGGATCCTCTCGTTACAACAACAGGACCAATGTCACAGCACAATACATGAACTAACAGTAAGATTACATCAACAAAACTAGCTACATGTGTTTGCAAATGAGTTATTTATAAAGGAAATTACATAATTGTTTTCCTATGAAACACCTTCAGCAGAGGACACATAAAAAGACAGCATCTGTGAGCTTAGCGTGATGGTTGCCATGATCATTCAATCTACCAAAAGGTGACTATTGGATTTGTGTCATGGAGGCAGTCTACAGCTATCAAAATGAATCCATGGATATAGAAACATTCTCGGACCCTTCACGTGTTGAAAATAGAGACCTGTTTGCCATAGAACTCCTTGTTTGACCATCGTTTGACCAAGGCTTTCCTCTACGAATTTAGCTGAACCAATAGGACTTGATCCATGTCCAGATCATTCCTGAACTGCCCACGTGCCTCGTTTTGCTTGCTAACACCTGTAACCTAGAGATCAATAAAAACAGTTGCGGAAAGTCGAGTCAGCTGTGGAAGGTGGTTGCATTCTGCAACTGATGAGTAAAATCTAAGTCAAATAGCAAACAAAAAAATATAGTTAGAAAACCACTTAAATGCTCTTTTAGAATCGATATTTAATGATCTTTGATAGCTTATGAGGCACTGGTGAGGGGAAAAGGTCTAGGAAAGCGTGTAGAAGAGATGTAGTTTCAGGGCTCAACAGTTCTCAATAGATCTTCCCACTGAGCTCTAATACCATGTAGAAAATTTGTTGTAGGCCCAAGCTGGTTTCAATTTTTGTGAAATAAAATCAACTTTAATGCCCAATCCAACATGTTTTATGCTCTTGTAATGAACATGAATAATTTTCAAAACAAGAAACAATGAACCTACTCTACCCTTTCACTTTTGTTCATAATAACACAAGTAACCACTCAATTTTAACACAAGTAATTTTGGTCTAATGACCATGGAAAAAAACAAAAGGGAAAACCAATAAGAGAGAGGTATTTTAATTTCTTATTGAAGAAATTATTACAACAATTACATGCGACACATGGTTAGCTTATCTCCCTGATTTTATGCTCATAATTTCTTAGGAGATGTACCGACAAATACCTTGAAACTTGTGGCAACAATTCCTTGATTTCTATGATGTACATACCTCATTTCATGTGCCCATATCTACATAGAAATCACTATCTTATACCCCTTTAAATTCATTCTAGTTGCATAATTTCTTTGTTGCAATTGATTTTCCGAATCCATCCCATTCATGTTGGACGTTTTGAACCCACAACTGTGGTTCATCATCAAGATTCAAAAGTATATAGTTGCCAATTCAAAACATCCAAAATGAATGGCATGGATCCATAAAATCAATTGCAACAAGCTAACAATCCCAGAAATATTAAATCTAAAATTAATTTCCTTGTTGAGTTCCTTCCTTGAAATCTGCATTGATTTGTTGACTAGCAAGATGCATTTCAGACTCCCTCGATTTCAGTGCCTTCCTCCTTAAAACTTGTGCTTATCTGATGAAATTTAATGTGATCGTATTGAAATTAATTAATGCTACCTATATTCCTTGAAAATAATGCCCTAACTTCTTAGAAAAATTCACTATGATAGTTTGCAATAAACGCTAATAGACTCCTCAATGTTTAGTCTAGGATACTCATAAATCTTGTTGTCCTTTTCCTCAAATTTCATGCTAGTCCTTAATATTAAAATTTGTGCTTGTAGCCTTGCTATTTTATCTAATGTACTTCCTCCATCTATTTTACTTTATCCTCTCAACCTCCTCTTCTCCATATCTTATGAAGAAAGTGCACAAGTGGTGCCTTTTCCCCTTTCTTTTTCTTTTTTGTTCTCTCATAATCAGAAGAGAACTAACCATAATATCCAATGGTTGATATTAGATATTATCCATTGAGGTAAAGGGTGGGGATTAAATTCCCCATGAGTCAATTTAGCCCCTAAGTCCCCTTTTCATTAATTAACTCAAAAAGTACTTTATGACCTGTCAAAAACTAGGAAATTACTAGGGGGTGGTGGGGTGAATCAATAACTGTGTCTTTTAAATTACCAATTTCAAATTATTTTGATAGCCTTTTAACCCTTTATTTAATGAATTAGCTTATTTTTATATGTGTTCAACCTTTTAATCCTTCCTTTAATGTATTGACAAATTTATATATGTATCCAACAATTAACCATGAATTTACAAGAAAACATACAAGAAGCTCATCCAATGCATTAGACAATAGATATAAGTGGAAACTCATAAAAGGAAAAATCATGAATTTTGGTTGTTGTGACATAAAGGAAAGCACCCACTCCCTATTTTACATCATTTTGTTGTAGGCTTCTACCTACAAGAGGCTTCTACCTTGATTTTATTTTGCAAGCTACAACTTGCCAGGAAGCTCCTACTCACTCTTCTATAGGCTCCAACCTACTCTTTTTCAGGCTCCTACCTATTAGTGTCTATGAGTCACCAGTGATAAAATGTACTCTTTCCATGTTAGTTGATATGGTCTTAGGTAAAATTGTTATAGTCTCAAATAGAATTTGATCATTGGTTAGTGTCTAGGTATTATTACTACTCCCTCCATTTTCAAAATCATAAAATGTCATCGTCGTCATGTCATCACTCCTTGTGATAGGGCATCAAAAGAGTGTCTTGGTCATTGTTTGGATCATCAAATCATAATCATGCATATTTTAAGGGTTCAAAGTTCCAAATCATGATTTTACATATGCATTTGGTGTCATCATTAGGTCATATAAGAGCCATGTCATCACTATAGTCACCATCATGGGAGTAGTAATTAGGGGGAAAAGTGTTCAAATAGATTTCAAACATAAATTTACCCTACATGAAGATGTAACCTTGCATAATAAAGTTAAAAAGCTGCAATACACTACCACATTTCATCATTCCTCAAAAAACATATGTGATGTCATACAACTACCTAAGAAAAAATCGACTTTCCAAGCTATAAAAGACCATCCAAAGCTTTCAAAAATATCATTCTATCTTCCCTAAGCTCTCATCCATCACTGAGCTTCATTTTAGCAACCAGAGACTTCATCTTTCCATCAATAAACCCTAATTTGTTAGCACGTTGCGTTTCTCCCTGAGCACGCTACACTTTTGCTAGCTTGTTGCATTTTTTACTTTTCGAGGCCAAAGAAGCAAGAAAAGGGTTCAATTAGCATTATATAGGTTTTAGAGGCTCTAATAAAGTAGGTATAGCCTCTCATCAACTCTCATACAATAATTTTCCTTTAGCAAATGGTGAAATCCCTCTCCTAGGGTTTTTCACTGCATTTTTTGGTTTTCTTGGTGTTTGCTTCATTTCAGTGATAAAACCCCAAATTTCCAACCCTAGAAACCATGTAAACACTTCATACACATCCTACAACCATTTCCCACACTCATCTCCCTCATTTCCATCATTTTCCCTAAAAACCCTAGCCCACGCTGTGCTTTTGCAGAAATTATGGGTTAGGGCTATGTTTTGGCCCTTTTACCCTCTTTCACTCACTCATTTCAAGAATTTTCAGCTGCCAAGTCTCCCTAACATCTATCCCTACCCCCTGAAATTTCCCTAGAATTTTCCCTAATCCCTATCTCCTCCATTCCCTTCCCTAAACTAGCTACCCTTTTCCCCCTGTTTTCTCAATCCTACCCTACTCTTCATTCCTATTAAGCTAGGGTTTTGTCAAGAAAACCAACACCATGGATAGTGAGAAGAAGAAGTATAACAAACGGGGCATTATCTCCAGATATGAGCCAACTCATATGCAGGAGATTAATGCCTCATCATTCATCAAGAAGTCATTTGAAGATGTGGGCTACCTAGGGTTTTGTGAGAAGATATAAGAGGTAGGCTGCCATGTTAAGTTAACCAGCCTTTTTGCCCCAAATTTCAAGAGGGATAAAACCACCATAGTAGGGATAGAATTCTTGGTATCAGCAGAGGTGATTGGTATGAGTTTTAGGGTCTTGAGGCCATTTGTTGCACACAGGGATAATCTTACTTCAAAATACATTTCTGAAGTAACGAAGATGAATTTTTACAAAAGTGAAAAAGGTTTTTGTTACTAATAGACCAAATAACAAAAACCTCCTTCAGTTTATGCACAAGTATTATGATTTGAGAGAAATTCCCAAAATACAGTTGCTATAGGAGAGTTGCTACACTTTTGGACAACTTGACTTCAAGTCAGTTTTTTAGGGGTTTGGAGCAAGTGTTTGCAGTGCTTGATGACTTTATTTCATAGTATGCATCATAAGCTTTTGTAATCATACCACCTGCAGCCCAAAAATCCTCTAGGGGGGCCTCCAGATCACTCTCCCAACTTTCACTATGCTCCTGCTGTGAGCATGTTGCGCTTCTGCAATTTTTCGCTGCCCTTTTAGTGACCAAATTAAAACTTATATTCCAATAATATGGGAAGGGATTTCAAAAAACGAAGAGACCCTTTTCTTCAAGACAACCCGATGAGCCTCATCATTGAGTAATTATATGGGCCTTAATTGGCCTTAATTCACCTCCTAGCTAAGTCAAACCAACTATTCTCACAACTTATTGCATACTTTTGATTATATTTTGCTTAGGATATGAGTTAGAGTTGGATATTTTGCTTTGTGATCTAATGTGCATGTAATGTAGGAATAAAAGATAAAAGCAAGGAACTATGGTAAAAGACCTTGGGAAAAACTCGAAGGGGACAAGGGAGAGGAATTACAGGAGGTAAATCCTCATCATTTACTGCCCCTCCATTCGAATATTCCTCCATCATATGAAAGTACAAACAATCCCCCTCCTAGAATGCATCCAAGCAAGTGAAACTACAAGCAACCTCCCTACTAGAAGGTAGCCAGGCTAGTGAAAGGGAAAGCACGAGTTTATCATTGAGTTGGGAGTTGTGCCTCCCTAATTTTGAAGGAAGTCATTGGAGACTTTAGATGTATAAATAGAAGGGCTTAGGACATAATTTTTTTATTCAGTTAGCAAGAATTAGAAGTATTCGGACTTTTTCCTCTACTTTGTGTCCAAGTGCAGACTTGTAACAATTTTGATGTAAAACAATGTTCTTTTATAATGAAGATGAGTTTTGTTTTGAGCCAGCACTGAGTTAATGTAGAGGGCTAAGATCTTGGGTTAGGGCCCAACCCTAGCAGCCAAATCTCCTCTTTATTGTATTGTTAAGTAGCGTAGTTTCCTATTTTTTATTCATTAGCTTAAGTAGTTTATTTCCATTCCAGAGGTTTATTGTTTAACTATTCATCTGCTTAAATAGTTGCAGTCCCATTACAATAGTGTAGAGTAGATCATTTATTATTTCATTCAGTTAGTAGGTTAGCAAAGAAAAGATCCAAAAGTTTGTCCACAAGTGTCTCAGTCTCATCTCCTCCCCCTGGGACCATGACGTGATGAGGAAACCCTATAGCAACCCCCAAAAACACATAGTTTCAATTTTGCATGAAGTTTGTCATTTAACGCAGTCCGCAGTCACTGGATCATTACATTGTTACTTGGTTCATTTCATGGTCATTCAATAATTTCATGGTCATATGTTCCTTCACTCTCTTCCTATCATTTGATCTCCCTCACATTCCCATTTCACTCTCCTTCAGCACAAAAGAGTTAGTGGAAGCTGATAATTCATGTTTAAACAGTTTTTACCGGTAGATCTCCTTTCACAAGAAAAACTGACCAATCACCACCCAAATTCGCCTTTAGCATTTGAGTTTGTGCACTTAAATCCCAACCGTCAATCTTCCTTATCGAATCCAACTGCTATCGCACACCCGCTCGATCAAGTCTCCACCGTTGAACTGCCTAGATAGATCTGACGACTATCACACCATATCATGTGGATTTATGTCCAGTCGTTATCTGCCCAAAGGCACTCGATAAGAGCAGTTTCCCTGTGCTACATGTTGCCTGGGGAGGCTAATCGCGTAAAATTTTGGAAAACTTCTTACAGCTTTGAGGGTGTGTGATAAACAGCTACCACCCTCTAAACCCGCTTTGTCATTTCTGCACGTTTCTTTTTCCCGTGCTCTAATATCCACCATCCATCTGCTGATTAGGCTTGTCCGTCCATCTTTTAACTTAGCCTCCATGATATAATCCCAGCCGTTCATTTTCTTCGTTACCCTGTTCGTTCACCTATTCACCTAATCCCGCTGTGATCCTATCTCAGTCGTTCATTTACCTTTCACACGCCTGATCCAATGGTTCTCATGCATTGTTTCTCCCTCACTTCCTTCTTTCACCAATTTTGTCCTCTGACTTCTCTTCCACTTAAACACAGACTTAGCTTAGTTTCCCTTGCTTACCCCTTAGTCTAGTTTTGATGCTTTTACTTTTGTAACTTAGATAATTAGCATTAGATTAGTGTTGTTCTAGTAATTCTTCTTAGCATAGTTGTTTAATTGGTTAGCTAGGGTCTGGTGTGAGTTAGCATTACAAGTTGTTTCCTTCATTACTGTAGTAGAGTAGCTCCCCCTTAGAATAAAGTTTCTCTTCTTCTACCAAAATCAAGCTTCTTCTGACCCTATAGAAGTCTAGCTTGGAACCTCTAGGGTCTCTTGCCAGATAAGCAGTGACAATAGGTAGTACCTTCACTTCTACTTGTGCATATAGCACTATCACCTCCAAGTTTGTATGAACCTCAGGTTGATAAGTAAAGCTAGTAGCCCTAGGAGTTGCAGCATTCTTGCTGCAATACCTAGGCTCATCAATTTTTGGCACCGTTTCCGGGGAGGTGTTAGAGTAGGAGTGATTACTACTCCTTCTTCTATTTCTTGTCTTCAATTTTCTTCCATTAATTTATTTTTGCAAAAGTAATCTAGCTTCTTTCTTTCATTTGTCATTTATCTGCTTTCCTTTCCATTCTGCAAGTAGAATTTCAATTCAACAAGTAGTTTCCTTCTTATTAATAGTTTTTCATTCAATTAAGCAATTTCATTCTACAAGTAGTTTTCTTTGTGTCAGTAGTCTTTCATTCAACAATTTCAATTCAGCAAGTAGTTTCCTTTTTGTTAGTGGTTTTCATTCAATCAGAAATTTCCTTTCCGTAGAGTACTTTCCAACTTAAAGAAAAATCTTACAAAAAACCAAAAAATTTCCTTTCATGCCTCATAGGAATAGGGATAATTTAAGAAAATTCTTGTCAAATACCCCCACCACATCCAACAGTCAACCTTCTTTCTTCTTCACTGATGGTGAATTGGAAGACCCTTTAGGTGAGCAACCTTACCTATTTGAGGAACTTATAGGGGAAGAAGAAGAGGAAGAACCCATTCCTACTGAACCAATGGCTGAAAACCAAGATGACAGAGGAAATAGAGAGAGAATTGAGAGTGCATTCCCCATTAGGGAAACCAATGGGGACACTAAAATGAAGAATATAAGCCCCTATTCTATACCTCATTTCCATGGCTTGACCACAGAGGACCCTGAAACTTTCTTGTTTGAGTTTGTTGTTATATGTCAAACCTATGACTATACAGAGGATGAGGAAAAGTTAAAATTGTTTCCATCTACCCTCAAGGATGCATCATTGCGCTGGTTCATGGGTTGACCTGGAGATAGCATCATAACTTGGGCTCAGATGCAGCAGGCCTTTAACAACAAATCTAGGGACTACTATAGGTCAAAAGACACTAAAGAAGATATTTTTAGGATGACCATAGGCCAAGAAGAATCCTTAGAATACTATGAAGAAAGATTCCAGCTCAGTTACAAAAGGGCCAGGTGCACACTTGACCCTGAGTCACTGAAGTTGGTCTTACTTAGAGGAGTAAGGGAGGATACCCTAGATACCTTGCATTTGTTAGCATGAGGAGATATCTACCAACTACCCTATGAGGATATCAAGACTGCCTTTAGAAACCATTCCAGGGAAACCAAGAAAAAGGGTAGGAGTAGTCAACCTATGACCGGTACATCATCTTCCAACTCATCCATCAAGGGTGAAATTAGAAATATGCTGGAGGAATTCAAAAGTGAGATGCTACAAACCCTTGCATTGCAATTAGATTCTGTAAATATCAAAAGGAAGTAAGAGGAAGCAGAGAGAGCCTTGGCCATATTTTGTCCTCGATGCATTAGGAGGCATATTAGGAATGAATGCCCATTGAACTATATTGAGATTTGCTCAGTCTATGAAGAAAACCACTCCACAAAAAAGTACCCTTCTTTACCTAGACCCAAAGTTGTATATCAAGGAGCTGAAGGGGTCACTAAGCAGATTTTGTAGGTTTTAACCCCGTACAGAAATTACCTGCATACGAATTCTAAAACACAGAAAATAAACAATGTAAGATCATAACACATAAAACACAAATACACAGAGATTTTCCCACTGGATCCCAAAACCGAGACTACCAGCTTGACTTTTCATTACATTCCTTTTCAATGTTACAATACATATTTATACATGTCAAAGCATCCAATTCCATGGACCAAAAACCATCGCATCCAAAACCATGGATTGAAAACCATAGGTAGGTTCACCCAACCTAATATAGGGTCCAAAAAAATTTTCCTGAGGCACTGCCCCGGACCCCGTAGAGGGGGGCTACCTACCCCCCTAAAACCCCCCTGTGACCCCCCCACTACGCAATCGGCGCAACAAAGGGGGGGCCCTTCCCCCCCTCTAACCCCCCGGTTCACTATGTGGGTTAGTCATGGAAAGAATATAACACAACCCAACATTCTCCCACTTGTTGTTTGCTTTCCACAGCGGGCCATAAGAGAGCTTAGTCATTTTTCTGGCCCTAAAAAGCCCATTGTTTCTCTACACCAGGAGAACTTCTCAAAGCTCAAAGATTTTGTCAATGCATCTGCAGTATTCTTCAAAGTTTCCACCTTTACCAGCACACCTTTTTGTCTTCTATCATATCCCTCACAAAGTGATACTGAACATCAATGTGCTTTGTCTTTGAATAATAAGCAGGGTTATTTGCCAAGAAAATTGCACTTTGGCTATCACAGTATATCCTTATAGCTCCTTGTACTAACCCCATACTAGAACACAATCGCGGCAACCAAACTTCTTCCTTGCTTGCATGAGTGGCTGCCATGTATTCTGCCTCTGTAGTTGATAGTGCCACTACAGATT
>APFE031147619.1:25955-96676 GCA_000404065.3 Pinus taeda | reverse complement strand
AATATGTCCAAGCCTTTGATGCCACAGCATGGTCTTCTCTCTAGAGACCACTAGATTTTCTGCTCCACTTTCAAGAACCACAGAACTATTGCACCCATCAACTACAGTGCTACCTTGGAGCTTGTATAGAGTTCTACTCCAAACTCCCTGCATCAATACTAGTGCTCCTTGAACCATATTGCAGGTATCTTTCTCAAGCACTATTTTTACACCTGCATCATCCAGCTTTCTTACAAAAATCAGATTTCTCGCTAATGCAGGGATATGCAGAACACCCGGAAGTGTTCTACCACCTTGCAACTTCAACTTTAGTTTTCCACAACTAGCGATTCTAGCCTTCCTATCATCCCCTAAGAAGACATCACCACCATCGTATTTATCATACTCGCAAAACCACTCTCTATGGGGAGTGAAGTGAAAGGATGCACCTGAGTCAATCAACCATGCCTCATGATCTACATGTGTACTTGAAGAAGCCAAGTACACATCCCCACCTTCATCTGAGGTGGTTTTCGTGTCTGCAGAAGAAGCATCATCATATCCCTTTCCTTTGTCAGAGCTTTAGATGTACAGACCCTTTTGTAGTGCCCTTCCTTTCCACATTTCTAGCACACCACCTTTACAAGTTTTCCTGGGGATTTAGATCTCCCTCTAGATTTAGGTCTCCCAATCGATGACTTATTTTTTTTTTTGTTTTGGGACCATCCTCGTACAGACAAGGCATCACCATTCTGGCTCTCCATATTTTTCCATCTCATATCTTCCGTCAACAAGGATGATACTATTTCATCAAACTGCAAGGCAGTTGCATTGCTACCTATTGCAATAACCATACTATCCCACAAATCTGGTAGAGAACACAACAAATTGGTGCACTTATCTTCATCTAACACTTTAATATCAACAGATAATAACTGACTTACCACAGTATTAAATGCATTCAGATGCTCTGTCACTGAGTCTCCATCTTTCATCCTTAGGTTATACAACTTTTTCTGTAGGAACAGTTTATTCACCAGAGACTTAGATTGGTACAAAGTCCCTAACTTGTCCCACAAAGCCTTTGCCGTAGCTTCCCCTGATATATTCAACAATACTGAATTTGAGACACACAATTGTATTGTGCTCTTTGCCTTTCGATCCAACTTCTTACATTCTTCATTGGACACTCTCGTTGGTTTAGTACCTCGATCTACCATGATCCAATGATCTTTATCCACCAACAGATCCTCCATCTTGAGTTTCCATAACTCAAAACCCTAAGCATTAAATTTATCAATCTTTATCTTTCCACTGTTCGCCATCTCCTTTCACCACCAGAATCGATCTTGCAGATCTCCCATTGAACAGGGTCTACCACAGGCCCAAGCGAAACCCCTCAGCAACAAAGGTGTCCCCTTGAAGCCAAAACAGCTCTGATACCAAATGTAGGTTTTAACCCCGTACAGAAATTACCTGCATACGAGTTCTAAAACACAGAAATAAACAATGCGAGAGCATAACACATAAAACACATATACACAGAGATTTTCCTACTGGATCCCAAAATCGGGACCACTAGCATGATTTTTTTCATTATTTTCCTTTTAATGTTATAATACATATTTATACATGCTGAAGCATCCAATGCCATGGACCGAAAACCATCGCGTCCAAAACCATGGACTGAAAACCATAGGTAGGTTCGCCCAACCTAATATAGGGTCCAAAATAAAAATTCCCGAGGCATTGCCCTCAACCCTGTAGAGGGGGGCTACCCACTGCGCAATCAGCGCAATGAAGGGGGTGCTTCGCCCCCATTTCTAACCCCCCAGTTCATTACGTGAGTTAGTCGTGGAAAGAATATAACACAATCCAATAGATATTCTACATCAACCAAAGGAGACCTCCTGGGCCTAGACCATACCAACAGGGTATGCAAGGATCATCCCATACATATTATAGACCCAAATAAACCACATCTATACCTTCTTGGGGACCCCCTGCTCAACCTTCCTGATCTACACCCCCTCCTTGGTCCTATGCACCTCGGTGTCATTCCTAGCCATCCAACTAGTCATTTCAACCTTACATTGAACCACAACAGTGGAATACCCCACCCCAAGGATGGAGGCCCCAAGTCAACAATGTTCCAGCCCTATTGCCTCCACCACCTACCCAACCACAACTCCTGCACTTTGCTCCACCTAGGCAACCCAAGATGCATGCCCAACCAAATCCAAACCAAAACAACAGGCAGGCTCAACAAGGATACGATGGAGAGACATCATACCCAACTTATGTTGTAGAAATCCAGGAGATCAACCTAAGATCTGGGAGAATTCTCCCAAATAACCAACCTCCCTCTCCACATAGGGAGGTTGAGGAATAAAGAGAGGAAAGCAACCTCAAATCAAATCCACCCTTTCCTGAAAGATTAGCCCAACCACTCTAGCCTACCCAGAAGAAACTGAACTTCTCGGAGAATTGAAAAACCTATGTGTAAAGATCCCCCTTCTCCAGACAATCAAAGATGTTCCTATTTATAATGAATTGATTAAGTAGAAGTTCTTTAAGCGTCCAGGAAGAAGAAAAAGGGATGCCCCTACCATTAATGTCATTGGGTAGTTATCTAACTTAATGCTAGGGCAGGTAATATCTCCAAAATACTTAGACCCTGGAAGCCTTGTGGTTGATGTGCACATCAATGGCACCATTGTTCCACACACTCTGATTGATCTTGGGGCTGCCATTAATATGATGACCAAGTACACCATTCTCAAGCTTAACCTCCAAGGTTCATTAAGGAGGACCACAACAGTGCTGCAGCTTGCAGACTATTCCACAGTCACCCCTGAGGGAATTGTGGAGGATGTGATGGTCTCCATTGATTCCTGGGAGTACCCTATAGATTTCCTAGTTCTCTAGCCTAAGGCTAAGCTTACTGGTTACCCTCTCATCCTTGGGAGGCCATGGTTGGCCACAACTGATGCCTACATTAGCTGCAAAGCTGGGAATATGACCATCAAGAATGGGCATATGTCCAAACTGTTAGCTTTATACCCTCCTGCTCAACCCTCCCTAGAACATGATTTACCTTTATCGTTGGAGGAGGAGGAAGAAGATGAGCTTTATTCTACCCAACTTTATGCTATGAAAGCAATCATAGGAGGAGGAAAACAAGAGGAGGATGACTTAATTGAACACCTGCTCCAAAGTCGAACTCCTAGTTCATTACCCATAGAAGAAGAAGTAAAGGAAACACTGAACAATCATCAAATTAACTTATTCTTGGCCAATTCCAACCAACTCCGAGTCAAAACCATAGAATTTGGCCCAGAGAGAACCTTAAAGATTAATCCATCTCTTTATACTTTAGAAGAGGAAAAACTATGCAAATTGTTGAAAGAGAACCTAGAAGCCTTCACTTGGAGCTATAAGGAAATGAAGGGAGTACACCCCTCAATGTGTACTCACCACATATACATCAAGGAAGGTTGTAATCTAGTCAGGCAACCACAAAGGAGAATGAATATAACCCTTAAAGACATCACCAAAGAAGAAATGCAAAAACTGTTAGATGCAGGGTTCATTTACCCTATCTCTGACAGTAAGTGGGTCTCTCCTTTAGTTTTAGTTCCCAAGAAGAATGGTAAGTGGAGGGGTTGTGTCAATTATAGGGAGTTGAACAAAGCCAAAAGGAAGGATCATTTTCCCCTACCCTTCATTGACCAAGTGCTAGATGGCTTGGCTGGGAGTAAGTTCTTTTCTTTCCTAGATGGATTCAGTGGGTACAACCAAATCGAAATCTACCCATAAGACTAGGATAAAACCACATTCACCTGTCCTTGGGGTACTTTTTCCTATAGGGTCTTTCCTTTTGGCTTATGAAATGCTCATGCGCCTTTCCAGAGAGAAGTCTTAAGTATTTTTGTTGAACTAGTGCATGACGCTATGGAAATCTATATGGATGATTTTACACCTTATGGCTGTGATTTCCAAGAAGCCCTGACTAACCTAGGCAAAGTATTACACAAATGCATTGAAATGAACCAATCTCTCAGTCTAGAAAAATGTGAATTCTTAATGATTGAAGGGACTATGCTAGCTCATTTCATATCTCAGCAATGACTGGGAGGTGGACCTAAACAAAATAGCCATCATCCAAAGGGTCCCACCTCCATAAAAGAAAAGAGATGTTAGGAGTTTCTTGGGGTTAGCTGGATACTACAGAAGGTTCATAAAGGACTTCAGCAAGTTAGCCTCTCCTTTGTTTGGATTGTTGGCCAAAGATTTTAAATTTATATGGTCAAAGAGTTGTCAAGAGGCCCTAGACATTCTAAAGGGTAAATTAACCACTGCACCAGTCCTTAGAGGCCAAAAATGGGCCCTCCCTTTTCATATCCAGGCTGATGCCTCACATAAATCCATAAGAGAAACCTTACGTCAGGTAGAGGAGAAATTGCCTTATGCCATCTATTTTACCAGTAAAAACCTGTCAAAGGCTGAGTTAAATTATATTGTGACTGAAAAAGAACTCCTAGTTGTTGTGCATTCATTGAACAAGTTTAGGCATTATGTTATCTGCTATCAAACATTTGTGCATATTGATCATGCTACAATTAAATATTTAATGAACAAACCAAATGTAAATGCTAGAATCATAAGATGGTTACTTTTATTGCAGCAATTTGATCTAACTATTGTTGATAAGCCTGGTAAGGAGAATGTTGTTGTTGACTGTCTATCTAGGATGAATCTTCCTGTTGGTGAAGAAGGAATGGTGGATGATCAGTTACCAAACAAACATTTGTTTGCTATTTCGGTGCTCTCCCCATGGTTTGGTGATATAGCAAACTATTTGGTATCAGCACAGTTCCCACCAAACCTGCCCTCTAGAGAAAAGAGCAAGATAATCAGGAAAATTACCCCCTTCACTTGGATTGGGGGAAATATGTTCAAACTTGTCCCAGATCAAATCTTGAGAAGATGTGTAAGGGAAGAGGAAGTCTTTGACATCCTTTTGACCTGTCTTTATGGACCTTGTGGAGGTCACTTTGCAGCAAAGAGAACATCATTCAAAGTGTTGCAAGCAGACTATTATTGGTCTACTCTTCATCGGGATGTGAGGAAGTACATTAGTCAATGTGATCAGTGTGAGAGGATGGGAAAGCCTACTACAAGAGATGAAATGCTCCTACAACCTCAAGTGACTTTCGAGCCATTTGACAAGTGGGGCATGGACTTCATTGGGCCTATCAATCCTCCTTCAAAGAAAAAACAACGCATTATTGTGTGCACTGGTTACTTGACTCAGTGGGCTAAAACCAAGGCAACTAAGGCAACAAAAAAAGAAAAAGTGGTTGAGTTCCTAAGGGAGAATATATTCTACAAATTTGGGTACCCTAGAGAGCTAGTCATAGACCAAGGCAGCCAGTTTACCTCCAACATGATTGAAGAACTACTCAAGCATCACAAAATTAGGCATAGGACCTCCACTCCTTATCATCCACAAGCTAATGGGCAAGTGGAGGTGACCAACAGAGCACTAGAGAACATCCTAACCAAGGTAGTGAACAACAATAGAAAGGATTGGGCAAAAAGACTAGTTGAGGCTACCTGGGCCTATAACATGACATGGAAGACCACCACTGGATTTACACCCTATGAGATGGTTTATGGGAAAAAGGCTTTGCTATCCATTGAATTTGAATATAATACATTGAGGATGGTAGCCCCACTAGATTTGGATCTCAGTCAGGCACAAAAAGAAAGATTGTTCCATTTGAATGGCTTGGATGAATTCAGAATGCAAGCCCTCCTCCATATAGAGATAGTTTAGCTTCAGAGGAAAATATGGCATGACAAACATATTAAGGATAAGCAATTTCAAGAACGATATTGGGCATTGTTATATGACTCCAGGTATAAAGACTTCAAGGGCAAGCTAAGGACAATATGCCTCAGACCTTATGTGGTGGAAAGATGCCATGACAATGGTTCAGTAAAGATCAGAACTATAGATGAAGAAGCCATTCCATTACTAGTTAATGGACACAAATTGAAAATGTACAAGAGGCATTTATCTAAACAAGAGTTCATTGACAATATCAATAAGATAGTGATGATGGTGGAGCAAGTTTCAGCTCTTCCTCATCAAGTCACTGAAAAAGAAAGAAAACAGAATAAGGATTCAGGTGAAAACCTCCGTGAGGTGCCTGGGTCCCATATTTGGGTTGAAAACCTCCATGAGAAGGCCCAAGGATGAGAAAAATGGAAAGAAAAAGAAGATCCTTGAGTGAAAACCTTCCTTGAGGTGCCGAGGGAAAATATCTAGGGTGAAAACCTCTCTGAGGCAGCCTATATTATATTATATATATATATATATATATATATAATATATTATATATATATGATATAATACTAAGAGAAAAAAAAACATAATTTTTATTTGCAAGAGGATGAGAAAGACAATCAGGGAGCAAAGGGAAGATCCAAAGGGAGCCCTGCCTCACATATGTTCATTTCCTCCACTCCTTACCATGCATCCCTCCATAAATTGCATTGTTTTTCACTTCCAATTCAGGCGAAGATTGTGTTTTCTATAGGATCCCCTGACTGGTAGATTGGTTAGATCCCTGAAATTCATTCTAGACATGATCTAACCCCTCACCTCATTCATTACCATCATCCCTGCTTTCACACACACTGCTACTCCCTCTGTCCATTCAGCAGCATTAGATTTGTAGTCACATACATCATCAACAGATAGCAGAAGAGGAAGAAACATGACCATACAGTAGCAACAACATCAGATCTGCAGTCGAGAAACCATCAACAGACAACAGAGGAGGAAGAAGAATGACCATAAGTAACACCTCTGATCTTTGACAACTACAGCGTGCCATTAAGGCCATAGGTAAGTATCCTACTCACTCACTCATATGTATCATTTGATCAAAAGTTGTAAAGTTTAAGAGGTAGTTTGTTTGTAAGTAAAAAGGTGCCCAATTTCCTCTAAAAGAAAAAAGGCTCGTGGATTACATACACAAGAAACTTTGTTTTCTCAAGAATTTGCTCATTTCCTCTTCAAGCCTCACAAGCAAGATGCTCATCAAGTATATCTCATGTGAGGGTAGATACAATATTGTTTATGGCTACCATTTTAGAATGCTTGGAACTAAGATTTGGGGTAGAAACACCAGTTCACCAAAGATTCAGCATACCCTATTTTCTGATGCAATCACTCATGGACTCCAGCAAAAAAGTAAAGAAAGGAAATTCCCAACCGTTGGCTCACCATGGGTTGATCAGGATCCTCATTGAGGATGCCCTCCTAAACCCTAGGATCCCTCTAACATGGACAGTCTTTAATGACTTACCAGCACAGGATGACATCAAAACCTTCATCTATGGTGTTAGTCCTTCTGTTAGTGAAGAGGAGGCAAAATAAGAAGAAGAAGATACAGAGAAATATAGGGATGAGGTGGATAAGGAAGAAAATAATACAAAGGGACATAATGAAGAAGACACTAATACAAATCAACATGATGTTGAACTAGAAGAGGAATAAGGCATTGAAAAAAATTAGCAAGAAACAAAAGAGCTAAGTGGCTTTAGGGACAGAGAAGTAGCTCAACAATCAAATCCCATGGCCCTAATCTACACCAATAATATAATTACAAATGATCCTCAGCTGGCACTTAGATATATTGTTGCCCAAGAGAAGAAATTTCACATTTTGAGGACATGTTTAGGCTGCCAAGAAATGATAATATACATGCCTACATAAGGAGATGGAAAACACTGCCACATAGATTGAAGATCAGAGAATATCAGTGGAAAGAAGTAGAAAGGAAAGCAGGCTTCTATGAACAAGAAGAAGAGACTACGGTAGAAGCATAGGATGTTAGAGAGGCTACCAGAGCCACTAAGTTGCTCAAAGGATGAGAACCACTTTCAGTAGGAGGTGATGATGAGCCTCATCATTGAGTAATTGCATGGGCCTAAATTGGCCTTAATTCATCTCCTAGCTTAGTCAAACCAACTATTCTCACAACTTATTGCATAATTTTGATTATATTTTTCTTATGAGATGAGCTAGAGTTTGATATTTTGATTTGTGATCTAATGTGCATGTAATGCAAGAATAAAAGATAAAAGTAAGGAACTATGGTAAAAGACCTTTGTAAAAACTTGGAGGGGACAAGGGAGAGGAATTACAGGAGGTAAATCCTCCTCATTTATTGCCCCTCCATTCGAATATCCCTCCATCAGCTAAAAGTACAAACAACCCCCCTCCTAGAAGGCACCCAAGCAAGTGAAAGTGAAAACAAGCCAAATCAGGAGTACTAGAAGGCATCCAAGCAAGTGAAAGTACAAGCAGGCTCCCTACTAGAAGGTAGTCGAGCTAGTGAAAGGGAAAGCATGAGTTTATCATTGAGTTGGGAGTTGGCCTCCCTAATTTTGAAGGTAGTCATTGGAGACTTCAGATGTATAAATAGAAGGGCCTAGGACCTTAGTTTTTTAGTCAGTTAGCAAGCATTAGAAGTATTCAAACTTTTTACTCTACTTTGTGTCCAAGTGCAGACATTAAATAGTTTTGATGTAATACAATGTTCTTTTATAATGAAGATGAGTTTTGTTTTGAGCCAGCACTGAGTTAACTCAGAGGGTTGAAGCTATTGGGTTAGAGCTTGGCCCTAGCAGCCAAATATCCTCTTTATTGTAATGTTAAGTAGCATAGTTTTTTGTTTTCTGTTCATCAGCTTAAGTATTTCATTTCCATTCCAGAGGTTTATTGTTTAACTTTTCATTTTCTTAAATAGTTGCAGTCTCATTACAATAGTGTAGAGTAGATCATTTATGATTTCATTTAGTTAGCAGGTTAGCAAAGAAAAGATCCATAAGGTTGTCCATAGGTGTCTCGGCCTCACCTCCTCCCCCTGGGACCATGACGTGAGGAAGAAACCCTGTAGCAACCCCAAAAACACAAAGTTTCAGTTTTGCATGAAGTTTGTCATTTAACACAGTCACTGGTTCATTACATTGTTACTTGGTTCATTTCATGGTCATCCATTGATTTCATGGTCATTCATTCATTTCATGGTCACTTGTTCCTTCACTCTCTTCCTGTCATTTGATCTCCCTCACATTCCCATTTCACTCTCCTTCAACACGAAACACTTAACGGAAGTTGATAATTCATGTTTAAATAGTTTTTACTAGTAGATTGCCTTTCACAAGAAAATATGACCAATCACTGCCCGAATTCACTTTTAGTGTTTGACTTTGTGCACTTTAAATCCCAACTGTTGATCTTCCTTGTCGGATCTGACGGCTATCGCACACCCACTCACCAACCAGCTCAGCCAAGTCTCCACCGTTGATCTGTCTAGACATATCTGATGGCTATCGCGCCATATCGCGTGGATTTCTGTCTAGTTGTTATCTTCGCAAAGGAACATGATAAGAGCAATTTCCCTATGCTACATGTCGCTTGGGGAGGCTAATCGCATAAAATTTTGGAAAACTACTTACATCTTTGAGGTTTCGTGATAAATAGCTACCGCCCTCTAAACCTGCTTCGTCATTTTCGCACGTTTCTTTTGCCCACGCTCTAATCTCCATCATCGATCTATCGATTAGTCATGTCTGTCCATCTTTTGACTTAGCCTTCACAATATAATCCCAGTCATTCATCTGCTTCGTTACCCTGTTCATTCACCTATTCACCTAAACCTCCTATGATCCGATCTCAGCCTTTCATTTACCTTTCACCTGCCTAATCCAATGGTTCTCATGCGTTGTTGCTCCCTCACGTCCTTCTTTTGCCAATTTCGTCCTCTGACTACTCTTCCGCTTAAACACAGACTTAGCTTAGTTTTCTTTGCTTACGCCTTAGTCTAGTTTTGATGTTTTTACTTCTGTAACTTAGATAATTAGCATTAGATTAGTGTTGTTCTAGTAATTATGCTTAGCATAGTTGTTTAATTGGTTAGCTAGGGTTTGTTGTGAGTTAGAATTACAAGTTGTTTCATTCATTACTACAGTAGAGTAGCCTGACCTTAGAATAAATTTTCTCTTCTTCCACCAAAATCAAGCTTCTTCTGACCCTATAAAAGTTTGGCTTGGAACCCCTAGGGTCTCTTGCCATATGAGCTGTGACAAAAGGTAGTACCTTCACTTCTACTTGTGCATATAGCACTGTCACCTCCAAGTTTGTATGAACCCCAGGTTGATAAGTAAAGCTAGTAGCCCTGGGAATTGCAGCATTCTTGCTGAAATACCTAGGCTCATCACAACCTTATCTACAAAAAATGCTCATAGTTTTGTAAAAGGTTTTATGGTTAGAGAGATATTGCTCCATATTTGAGCCCTACTTTTGCAGAAAACCCAGAAATTTGACCCTACAAAAACACAACGTGGCCACGTCGCGCTTCTTCTTAAAGAATCTAAATGATAAGTGGCTTACATGTGTGGAAAGATATTGACCCCTACATCACGTAAATTTACTCACTCTTTCATTTCAGCTCATATTTTTGGAGAAAAAGTAAAAAACAAGCCATATTCATGTTTTTGCCACCTTTCTAGACCCCACGTTGCGCTTCTGGAGTAGCCTTGGAGATTGGATTTTTAGATGCCATGGAGGTGTATTTTTGTAGGTTTAAAGGTTCATAGGCCTTCTACACATCCTCATCTATCTTCACCAATCATCATTTCAGCTCAGAAATCAACCAAAGCCACCAAAAAGCTCCTCAAAGACCATGACGTACTTATGTGATTTCACTGCGCTTCTGTGGTAAAGCGATATTTCGAGTTTTTCTTGGTCAAAGTCAACTCATTATGATGTAATTTTTCTTCCTAAGATTTTAGATGATGTAATTAAGTTTCATAGTGATGGTAAAGGTCAATTTCATGTAAATTTCATTATAATCAATGCTTGTAAAGTCAACTAAGTCAGTTAAGTCTAAACAAGGAGTTGGTTTCTAACCTCCTAGTTTTTAGTATGGTTAAAGATATTCATGCAATCAGTTCCTATGATGATGGATTCGAACCTTGAGAGGGGAAATGTTGTTTTACATCTATATGTAGTCAAAATTAACTCATAGAGGGGGTTGGATTCCTGAGGCTCATCTCTTGGGCTAGTGCACTAGACATTTTTGCATAAATACATGTAGTTGTAGCTATTTTCATGGGATTCTTGTGATGTGATTTATGGCACTATGTTTCTTCAGTTTTCTTTATGCATTTGATGATTAAGTATTTCTAGCTTCCATCTACATTCTTTTGGTGATTATATTTTAACTTTTAAAGAATATTTCATGATCAATATGCTTTGGTTGTTTGAGGTTTTCACATAAGTGTTTTTTCTTCTAAGCAAATAAATTCATACTTATATGCTCATTTTGATTCTTCTTTTTCCCTCACCCTACTACAATGACAAATTTATTTTGTGCCAATGATTACATCTACCTTGCCCCATCTAATCCCTGGAACTGATCATTCGAAACCCTGACCTATTTCCTAGACCTATGACCCTGATCCAGCAAACCCTAAAAATCAAACCCTAGTAAGCTCAATACCTAGCCTAAGATCTACATATTCTCCAGTCACTTTCGTTGACTGTGAAATTGTTTTTGAGAGAGCCCTCTCTTATTTGATAGGGCTAGCTACCAAGTCCAAAGCTGGTTTGAGGTTACCTCCTTGGCTTCCTTTCTCAACCTTGGGACACTGAGGAGTGCTAACGCTACCTAAAAGGAGACAATAATCCCCTGATAGGTAAAGGTTTTAATATGTTGGTTACCTTGTCTATAGTTCACAATTCTTATTTTCTATGGCTTTGTTCTATACTCTGTCTCTGTGCTTTTTACAGTTTCTTGTCTCCTACTCTTCCTCCTCAATTTTTCTTTACATCTACTCCACTTCCCCTTTCTCTCTTTACAAGTAGTTCATAAAGTAGTTCTCACATAACATCAAATTCAATAGCTTTTTATATACACAGTTTGATGAATGTTTGTATTCCAATTCATGAATATGAAGTGAAAGGTGGCCTATTTGTATTATAGGGCTCTTTGTGGCTGATCTCTTCATTTTCAAATTTGAAGATCAATTCAAGAAAAATGGATATTGTAATATTTGAAAAACTAGAATACTACAAACCAACAATAATGATCGCACTATATGGCTTGGATATAGTGCCTTATTGGAAATTTAAACTCAACATATATCATACTAAAAGCTAATAGTAACATTTGGATTCAATGACATAAAAAAATAAAATTAGTTCCCATTTATTCACTTTGCTTGTGAACCAAGCAACATCACAAACCTTGCTCATGAAACATTGTTGGCCTAAGTTTAAAATTGTTGTCAAGTGCATTGTTGATTTGAGTTTAAATATTGTTGATCTGAGTTTTCTTATCCAACATTGCTTCTTCTTATGCTATCAAGTCACTTCTTCATTGGATCATGCTTACACACTAGTGTAATCAACCTTGAATCTTCATTGGATCACATTGTAATTAGCCTTACACAACACTGTAATCAACCTTGAATCTTCATTAGACCACATTGTAATCAACCAACGTTTGACATCAATTCCAACATTACTAGCATGACCTTATGTCTCTTAAAGCCACTTTATGATTTTATGTCTTATAAAGTCACTTTAACTTTATTTTCCGTAAAGTTAATTCAAGAGGGTCTTGTTGGGACACTTTTCCTAGGCTAGAAACCAAGCCTTAGTGATCTAGGTGGATATTGGTGGCCACTCGCCTATTCCACTTGGACCACCACCATTGTTTATTTTAGTTTTTCAGTTTCCTTATTTGTAGCACAATTTACTATTTTTGGCAATTTTTCGGGTCCTGAACTTCTGGGGCCGTTTTGAGGCCCTAAACAATGTTTTTTGGAAAAACTGGGACCAACATGGGTCATGAATTGATGTTGGTCATGCAAAAGTTGTAGTTCTCGAATAGATATTTCTAACAAGGTATTGTGTGCATCAAATGGAGATTGTATGCCAAAGTTACGACCCCAGGAAGTTGATGTACCAATTTACCCAAATGGGGCCCATAGTTTGGTGCTTCATCTCCTAGGGTTACGTTTTTGGATGTTTAGGGTTTTCCATTTTTCTCAACAATAAATAGGCCTTCGAGCCCCATTGTAACACAGTTCAGAGGCATGTGGTCACCACATCTCTTCTCAGAGATAAGCTACCATTGCCCGAGCTAGTTTATTTCCATTTCTGTTTGTAAGCATATTTCAGTATTTTACATTAATGAAATGAAGTATTATTTCCACTACATTATTGTATTTATGGTTATATATGTAATTTGTTGTGTTCCTATTTAAATCCGGATCACTTAGGAGCACTTGTCCTTGGCACTCTTTTTCTAACAATATAATTATGTTCCAAAAGACTAACCCAATCCATCCCTATATAGTCAACAATCAACAACATGAAGTATTACTCACTACATGTGGATTGTGTTCTTGTGGGTCTACATAGGTCCGTATGAATTGGCTCGAGAATTATTTTTGTAGAATTTTCCCTTGCTTTGAATTTCACTCTTGATTGTTTTCCAAATTGGCATGACTTACAAATAGTATTTTCAGGTTTGGATATTTTGGGCATGTCTCGAACAACACCTTTTTGGCTTAATTTAACTAGCTAGTGAAAAATGAGATGACATAATCTCTTGTGCCACAACCAACTCTCATCATTTTTACCTATACAACAGTTTTCTTTATCTCCTTCCAACACATATACAATCCTTGGGGTCTTGATTTACTTCAAAATAGTTTTTCTTGAATCAACCTTCATTAGTTTATAGCCTACTGAGTGAAAAAGAACATTGTAGCCTTGGTCACACATTTTGCTAACACTTAGGAGATTATGTTGTAGACCATCCACAAACAACAAATTATGTGTTTTAGCCTTTCCCTTGTCCAAAACAACAATACATTTTCCTCTTATCCCTATTGGGGCTTGTTGTGAGCATCAACAGCCCCCCTTTTAATTCGGGTTAGTAATAACATTAATAAATGGGGACCCTTCCAAAAAAATCAAATCTTAGCATTTAATGTTGACTTTTGTTTTTAGAATAAAACAAGATATCAAAGCGAAACTTGCTAAAACATGTAAATTTACCTTTTCATACTCCAAGCGCATAAAACATCACAAACTATGAGTTTCCTTATAAAAAGCGCTACATGACCATAAAACCTAAGAAAATGCTATATAACGGAAAGTATCAAACATTAAGGAAAGCTCAAAAAACTCGCTTTTAAACAATTATTATCGCATTGAAAAAGGTCATAGTGGGCATCCCTTATAAAAGCCACCCCTTAAAAGTGTGATCCGCGAAAATGCGAGATCACAAAGCTTACAACCTCATCGCATCGTAAATTTCAATACCACGGCATTACTTTATGTAACACAACCAAATATTGCGAAATGTGATAGCCTCTCGCAAATCACATATCGTAGCAACCCAACATAACGATGGTCATTAACGATAGCAGGTTTTGCGATATTGCAATATGTGGTATTGCAAAGCAAATCGCTTTTATCACAGATCAAAGGGCTCAAAGTTCTAGGATAGTACTTTCCGGCGTTCGATGCAAAGTTATGAACATCAAAGTTTAGCTTAACTGTCCATTAGTGGTCATTTATTAAAAACAATTCGGATAAGGGTAAAAGACCATTTGACGCAAGTTGATATCTTTTGATATGATTTAGAATTAAAGATTTCCCGTCACCTTATTTTTGTCTTTCTATTGATTTTTCCTGTATTATCCTCATCATATCTTTGCTCTCTACTTTCAACTTCCAGGAAGAATACCTAGAGCATAATATACGAAGAAATGGGGAAGAAAAGCAAGGCTTCTGCGTCTGAGAAGACAAAAATGACCCCATTATTCATAGACACCATCTATAGTACGGACACAGGGATATCTATCTAGGAAGCTATGTAACTATTGTTAGAGGAGGAAAACCTGAGAATTATGAAAGTTACAGTTACAGCAGATGGACACGGCTCTTCTGAAGCATCCCTAACTGAGCTTGCATGCTCATTTCTACACTGCATTGCTGCGAGGCCGAAGATACTCTCCTACACCGATATGGTGAAATGGATTATAGATCACGCAGAAACATTTAATAGAGAGTTCAAGACACTAGCCAGCAAGTCTTGGGGTCTTTTACTCCAATAAATTTAAGATGTATGTACCACTTGCCAAAACCCCAGGCTAGCTACAACAAGCAATTTGTACAAAAGTTCGCCAAGGAGAATGAAGACTTAGCAGAATGCACAAAGCACTAGTCAAACAAAGAGGAAAGATTGAAGAAGGATAAAAAACGATATGTATGCCACTAGATCTCTTTCTTCTCCTTATTGTTTTACCACTGCAATGCTATATAGACTATTTGGGAGACCAGAAATCAACAAGTTTTCATTAGAATGGTTACCTTTATTAGATGTGGCTACCAATGCCACCATAATGGATTGGGCCCAAATTCTATCGGATAATTTAACCACTGCAATTTTAGGATACAGAACTAAAAGAAGCTTTACTTCAAGGGTTTACCCTCCATTCTTTTTGAGCGCCTATCTCATGGACACTATTTGTTTTGTTTCTGATTTCCCTATTATGGGATGGAAGTGGATGGTACAAAATCCACTTCCCATTTAGGCTTATCACAAAGTATTATGGGAATCCAATTTCATCCCACATTTCTTCAAGATTTGTCATGGCTATTCATAAAATGCTCTACAACCGAGATGCCCCAAGGTCTTCCCTAGAGGATGAAGTGGACATTCTCCCTGTGGCAAGGTGGTTTGGGGAAGTGTTGTTCACATATATCAGAGTTTTTGGTAGAAATTGCTTCACCCCATGTGCTACCTCTTTATGTCCCTGATAAACTAATGGCCAGAGAAATAGCTTATCAAACCTGTGGTGTGGGTGGAATGAGCAAGGTATTGAAAGACTCCAAGAAGGCCATTTGGCCCTAGTTTTCTGTAGTATGTGAAGCCTTTGCATTGCATGACTTAGGTCATGCTTTCAAAGAAGTTGATAATACGTTATGTTTACGACTACTAAAATTCCTCAGGAGGCAATATGATCCCTTTGGTGTTGTAAGTAATTTTACTACAACGGTTAAAATAAAAGTGTTTTCCAATGAAGAAGACCCCTTTGACGATGTCTTTCTACAAAAGAACACTTTCAAAGAAGTTCTACATATGGCATGAATTCAGTTTGACCAAGAAAAACTCCAAAAGTTTGATAATTACAGAAAACAGAGATTATCAAAGTTCATGTTGGACCAATTGCTCATCGAACCAATAAGGGAGCCTACTCCCAGCGTTAGCATAAGTGGAAGTTCAAAATAGAAGTCTAAAACTAGTTCTGAAAAATAATCAGCTAAAAAGTCTAGTGATCAGTCCAAGAGTGAACACAACAGAAGTGTGGGGTCAATTAAAGACACATCTCAATCTACAAAAAAGCTTGACCAACAGGCTTTGTCCCCAAAACAAGTTGAAGTTCCCACTCCCCTTAACAAGCCAACAAAGCCACTTGTAGTGGATCTAGAATGGGAATGGGAGAATTTTAATAAATTAATCAACACTGAAGAACAGAGCATAGAGCCGTTGACAAACCCAAAAGAGATAGCCACAAAAATGGTGATAGAAGGGGCTATCAATACTCAGGAAACGGGGCATATTCCTGTTGCTCTGTCACCTGGAATTGTACTAAGAATAGAGGAAATTCCTCCTCTCGACGTATTTTATAGCCCTCAACATAAGGCTATCATCAGAAGGCAAAGAAAGAAAAGAAAGCTAGATGTCGTGCTCGCTCTAGAAGATGAACCTTTGGATGTTCTTTGGAAAGACCCCACTACAGGCCCATCGGAAAATCTAACTAGGCTCTCTCAGATCACAGGAGCATACACTTCGGCAACAATTGATAAGGCAACAGAGGTTCATTTGTTACTTAAGGAGAAAGAGGATAGGATTTTGTTTTTAGAACAGCAACTATAGCAAGTTAGCATCAATCAAGAAGCAGAAACATAGTTAAAAAAACTCCAGCAAGACTTCCAGTAGATGCAATTGGATCATCAAAACAGTTTGGCTAGTAAAGAAGAACAGTTATGAGGTATGATAGAATTGCATAAAGATGATCCCAAAATTGGGGAATTTATTACAGAAGCACTTGCTCTTAATGCGCATCTCTTGCAACAGGAAGAAATACTCTCCTAGAAGGTCTCACAATGAAATTCCCATTGTGAAATGAGCGATAATATTACAAACCAAGTCGTAGATTTACGACTTGATTATGATTTAATTTTTAAGAAGGTTTCAGACTTCTTGAACTAGCAGAGATCCGAAGAGGGAAAAGGAGCAGACATACCCAGAATTGACGAGTCACACAAAGACATTTTATTTGAGAAATGGGATTCCCAGCTAAAGGAAGTAGAACAGGTGATGGAAGAGGCAGCAACAGCATGAACAGTGTCATTGAGTGCATAAATGAAAATCTGCACAAGGCCAATTTGATATCAGAGACTACCCCAAGATTCCTTCCAAAGGCACAACAACTTTAAACAAAGTGGAAACAAACAGCAGAGGAAAAAGCAGAGGCGATTAAACAGGTAAACAGGTTAAACTAGGACACATACTAGCAGTACCTGGTAAAGCCACATAGCCAATGGATGACCCTGAAATTCCTCATAAACTCTACTGAAAAGATAGTGCCAGCTCTTGCCACCATTTTATTTGTAGGATAATTAAAATTTGAATTCGCCCAACCGACGCTCTTGAAACTGATGCTGGACATTTTCGATCTGAAGGATCAAATGCAGGATTTATCATGGATACAGTTTATTTTTGTTTTAGTTTATTTTTTCTTAAAATGAGACAGGTCATTTAAACTACCTCATCTATTTTTGTAATATTTATTTTTAGATTTCATTAGATTAGTATTTAAACCCCTCTCTTACATTTAGAGAGGGGTCCAGAGTTTTATCAAAAACAATTCTTCAGAACATGAATTTTTCCCTCCACTGAGGAGGTTTTGATAAAATGAATGGAACAAGATTTATTTTCTATATGTGTATGATATATGCTACTGAAATGCACTTTTGTACTCTTAGTGGATGTTAAGTTATTGGAAGATAGATCTATATTGTTGCAAATCATGAGTAGAACTTATTACCAATGGTATTTTTATCTCCTAATACTTTTTACTTATGTTCCAAGTGATAAATCATTTTCAGTTATTGATATATGAAAGTTTGAATGTTTAGTTGTCATTATTCCACTTTTATATGGTGATAACTTATCTTTTTATGCTAAATATATGAATAACTCTTATGCGATATATTTCTCATAATTGTTTTGGCTAACTTTCTATACGAAACAATCATTTCTAATGGATTCTTTTCTCGTGGTGATTGAATGATTTTCATTATCAACTGCTGTTAGAAATTATTTTAGATTGCATAAGTAAATGTTACTCCTGGGACAGTTTAGAGTTAGATGTTTTCTTTGATTAAAATAGATTTCATATGATAGTTAAAAGATATATTAGATTTAGAACAAGCATTCACCCCATAAAACCCAAAAAAAAGGAAAACATCATCCCGTTAGCACACACACATCATAAACAGATTGGGAAATTGGTCCCATCATCCCCAGTCGAAGCCACTATTCCAAATGGAAAAGGAGTTGCATTAAGGTCTGGACCAGGTGGTTATCCCCCTTGTTGGAGACCCGATTTTTTGAGCCTTCAACATATTTGGTGCTAGAAGGAACGCCTGACTATGAATGGCAAGTAAATCTACATCTTCACGCCATTCTAAGAGTAAAACTCCCTCACCACCACCCTCAACTTCTCGTTCGCATTCTAAATCTTCCATCACTGAACCAGAAGTTGAAAAGAAAAATACAGAGCACATTACTGAAATCCCAAGCAAGCCAAATCATTCTTCTTCAGATCCTCCTAAGTTACAAACTTTAATTCATAAGTTACAAGGAGTTTCCCTATCTCAAGAAGAATCTGAGTTTTCCCAAGGTAGTGCCACTTCTCATCTGACCCCATCTCAACGATTGACTAGATCACAAAATGAAAAATTAGGAACCCCACCAGTTGAGTTTCCTTTACCAAGTCATAAGAAAGTTAGGAAAACACCAGAAGAATCTCAGAGTGAGGTTCTATCATCATCTTCATCTACCATCCCATCCATATCATCACAAGTTCATTCATGCATCCCTCAACTCCAGATCGTGGTTCACACAAGTACAGGAACAACATCCTCCTCTACCCAACCACCTTCAACTACTACCACTCCTCCTCCTACTCATACTCCAACAATGGCAGGAAATCCATCACCAAGGCCATGGGCCAATCCAGGAGCTGTAAGAATGTCTGCAGATTTATCACAATTACCAGCTCATCCTGAGAAATGGCTTACCAAGTTTAATCCTGACAATTGCCTATTAGCCGAAGAGCACATAAATAATTTCATGCTATCTATTAATCTAAATGGAGTAAAAGAAGAGGACGTAGTTGTACGATTTTTCCCCTATACTTTAAAGGAGCAGCAATATCATGGTACTTTTCATTACCATCAGGCTCCATTAATAACTGAGATAATTTTCAAGATCAGTTTTTAACAAAATTTGGAGATGATCGATTTACAACAACCTTAATAAATGACCTCTCCAATTTAAAAGTCAAACCAAGAGAACCAATTAAGGATTTCAATTCTCGCTTCAATAAATTATTAAACAAAATACTAACAACGTCGAAGCCTAGCAACGAAGTCCAAAATGAATGGTATATTTTCGCTTTGCCTTCAAATTTAACCATCTTTATAGATAGGGTTTCCAAGACAACATTAGCTGAAAATATGAAAGAGGCGATAGATGTAGAGAAACGTATCCTAGCTGTAGAAAAGAAAAATGATGTAGATGAAAGAAAGTCTAAAAGGGTCTCTTTAGAGATGATCCTAAGAAAAAAGAATCAAAAGTCCCATTCGACCTGGAAGGGTTGAAAAGGGTCTTGAAAACCATGTCCAACGAAATGGCTGATCTTAAGAAACAAGTAGCAGAAACCTCTTCCAAGAAACCTTATAAACCCTTTAAAAGAAATCCTTCAATTGATCCTAAACCACCAAATGCTATAACAAACGCAGAATCGGAAGGGGGAGAAGAAGAAGTTTTGAATGAGGAACAAACCGATGACGATGAAGTTGTAGAAATACAAGGAATGTGGGACTTCATTCTTCCGGATGAAGAAGATCAAGATGCATTACTGGTTACCACCAGAAGTAGAAATCAACTTGATCCTCCACAATCCAGTGCTAAATAGAAAAGTCCAAGCCCAATTCCTAAGGATAAAATCACAGGTAAGAAATCCTCACCAAAGGCTACTCAGACAAACCCAGTCCAATCTAATTCAACAACTCCATCTAAAACGCTTATCATATCTGATGAAATGGAGTATAACATTGTTGAATACATGAATAAAACTAGGGCTAATATTACTTTTCATGAGCTCAGCAAATTAAAGCATCAACAGAAATTACTCTTAAAAGAGCTGCATGCAGTACCTATTGCGCCTCTACCTGCCACTGTAATTTCACAAGCTACTCATGAAATGGGAAGACCTCCGACTGGCATGTCAAATAAAGCCGATACAAATGAAATTGCTTTGATTGGAGGAAGGTTGAAATCCCATAATTCTCCATTTCTCCTTACCTTTGAAGTTTTCAATAAATATTTGCATAACTATCTCGTAGATTCTAGTGCTTCATCTAATATTTTGCCTAAGAAAGTTTGCGCAAAGTTAAATGTTCAACCTTAGAAATCTACAGTGTTCATAGTGCAACTGGATCGGTCTCAAGTCAAGGTTATCGGTGAGCTTAATCAAGTGACCATGAGGCTTTCATCAAATCCAAAGGTATGTCAAGTCAGTGTATTACTTGTCACAGACATTCCTAAATTTTATGGACTAATCCTTAGCAGGGATTGGTCAGAGAAGCTTCACGGTTACTTTGTGATCAACTGGTCTCATATGTGGCTCCCTTATAATAGTAAACCAAATCAGATCAAGGTTGAACGGGAAAGACAGCAAAAGTATATAGTGACGGAGTTAGAAGGAGAAAATGAGCCTGTAGCATACAGTAACAACATAATTGGAAACTATTTTGTTGATTCATTCTTAGGGAATTTCAACGCTCATACTTCACCTTGTTTTGAAAACTCCATTTTATCTCAGATAGAAAATTTCTCTCAAACGGACACTTCTAGATGCATTGATTTTGTAGATAGACCTGTAAATAAAACTTTGTTTTGGAAATTATTTTTTGATGGTTCTATGTCTAATGATGGAGCAGGAGCAAGTTGTATATTAGTCATTCCAAAAGGAGAGAAAACCATGCTAACATGTAGACTCGAGTTCGATTGCATGAAAAATACTGTTGAATATGAAGCATTAATCCAAGGGTTATACAAGGCAGTTGGGCTTGATATCAAATATCTGCAAGTATTTGGAGACTTTGAGATTGTTATCAAATAGGTAAGAAATACTATACATTGTCTATCAAGACACTTGAAGCACTATCAATCGTTAGTACAAGACCTGACTTCACGCTTTATAGCATTTAATATTTCATCCATTCCTAGACTCCAAAATGCTAGTGCTGGTCTCCTCGCTAATATAGCTTCCAATCTCATACCACCAGAAGACTATAGCCTAGATAGATTATCGATTGAATTAATCTTTAGACCCTCCATTCCTGATAACATTACTAACTGGAGAGTTTTCAACAATGACCCTGATATTGTAAGATTTCTGACTTTAGAAGGCTCTTACAATAATCAAATAATTGATGAAGACCAACACGACAAGCAACTGGAACAAGGAAACAACAATAACGCTATACCCAAATTCGTAGTCAAGTTGGAGGACCTATATGACTTAAAGGACAGATTCAAACGGTCCACCAATTCAAAACTTCATATTTCAACTCTGAGATATGAATTAGTGAACCTGGGGACTGACATAAAACCACATAACATCAATCTAGGTCTTGGTCTAACACTCGTGGAAAAATCAGCTTTCATTCGACTGTTAAAACAATACAAAAATGTCTTTGCCTGGAATTACGATGATCTCAAAACTTACGACACTTCCATTATACAGTATACAATCCTGATGATCTCTGACAAAAAGCCTGTCCAACAGAAATTGAGGAAAATCCATCCTAGTTTGGAAAACCAAATTAAGCCTGAGTTGAACAAATTACTGAAAGCCAAGATTATTTTTCCTATTAGGCATTTCCGATGGGTCTCCAACCTGGTCCCAGTCAAAAACAAAAACGAAGATATTCGGAGTTGTATTGACTTTCGAAACCTCAATAAATCTTTCCAAAAGGATAATTTTCCACTGCCCCCTATGGAACAAATATTACAATCGGTCGCAGGGTATGAACTGATGTCCTTTCTAGATGGCTTCTCAGGGTATAATCAAATCTTGGTCCACCCAGATGATCAATTTAAAACTACATTTAGAACGAAATGGGGCACTTATGTGTATCAAAAGAAGCCATTTGGGCTGATCAATGTCGATGCCACGTTTCAAAGGGCCATGGACATTGTGTTTAAAGGATTAGTGAATAAGTCAGTGGTGATTTACTTAGATGACATAACAGTGTATTCTAAAAATGCAGTAATCATCTCAGAGACTTAAAACGGATCTTCCAACAATGTCAAAAATATGGAATCTCACTTAATCCAAAAAAATCTTTTTTTGCATTAAGTGAAGGAAGGCTTCTCAGATTCATAGTGTCTAAAACTAGAATCCATATCGACCCAGATAGGATTAAGGAAATTTCTAAGATATCTTTACCCCATAACAAAAAAGCAATGTAGTCTTTCCTTGGTCAAATCAATTTTGTTAAAATATTTGTCCCTGACTTCTCATGAATCGTGTCACCTCTCCAAGCCATGATAAAGAAAAACTCTCTCTTCAAATGGGATCAGGCTGAACATGAAGCGTTTGGCTTGATAAAACAAGCAATTATAAGTGCCCCATTGCTAGCGACTCCAAACTTTTCTAATCCTTTCACTTTATATACTTTTGCCTCTGAGAAATCGTACACTGCAATACTCACACAGGCCAATCAAGACAAAGCCAAAGCCCCAATTGCCCTCTTCAATTCAAACTTGCAAGGAGTTGAATTAAATTACTCAGACGTTGAGAAATAGGCTTATGCAATATTCAAAGTAATCAAGCACTTTAGACCCTTCCTTCTCAAGACTCATACGAAAATAATAGTACCATTTCCAGCGGTAAGAAATCTTTTGGTACAGAAAGATGTGGGTGAAAAGAGGGCAAATTGGGTCATGGCCCTGCAAGAATATGATGTTGAAATTAAACCAACAAATATTTTAAAAGGTCAAGGTTTTTGCAGGATGTTGGTTGGAGCATCGCACATATCAGAAACAAAGTCTTCGGATAGTGAGGTACAAATGTATGAGGCAAGCCTAAACAACGATGAATCGAGGTATGCTGATATCATGTTCTACTTAAAAAACGAACATGCTCCTCCACATTTGAATCATACAAAGAAAAGAGCCCTGAGGCTAAAAGCTAAACAATATCAAATTGTAAATGATGTACTCTTTAGGATGAATTATGATTATGTTCTCCTTAGATGCCTTGAGAAATCTGAAGCAAAAAAAGTATTGCAGGAACTTCATGACGGACCAGCGAGTGGACACTACGCAGGAGATGTGACAGCACATAAAATCCTGTGCGCAGGCTACTACTGGAAAACTTTATTTAAGGATGCACATAGCAATGTAAGGAAATGTCAGATCTGCCAAACTGCTAGAAGACAGAGGAATCCATCGTTGCCATTACAGTCGATCAACATTGATCAACCATTTGAACAATGGGGATTAGATATAATAGGTGAGATCGTTCCTCACTCTTCTAAACAACATAAATACATCCTTACGGCTATTGATTACTTTACCAAATGGGTAGAATAAGTTCCACTCAATATATTCAACTCTGAGAGTATCACGAATTTATAGATCAATTCATAATCACCAGTTTGGCTTACCTTCTACTTTAATGTTTGATAATGCATCATATTTTTCAGGTAATGCTATGACTGAATTTGCACTCAAAAGAGGGTTTAAACTTAAATATTATGCTAATTATTATCTGCAAGGAAATGGGTTGGCTGAATCAACAAACAAAACCTTATTAGAATCATTAAATGAACTATTGATCAAAATCATAGAAACTGGCATAAGTATTTAATGTATGCTCTTTGGGCAGAATGAATAACTTAGAAAACTTCTATTGGCACTTCTCCTTTTCATTTAGTTTATGGGAAAGAAGTGGTCCTACCAACAAATCTAGTTATTCCTTCTTTAGCCTTTGTTCAGTTCATTGAAGAAACCCCTTCCTCATCCTTGCAATTAAGACAAATGCAGATCCTTAAGCTTGAAGAGGAACGAAAAAAGGCCAAAATTACCCACGCACATCATCAACAATTACTAAAAGCTTCTTTTGATTCAAACTCGGTGTTTAGAAAAGATTTTCAACTTGGAGACTTAGTATTAAAATGGGATAAATCCCATGAAGAGAAAGGAAAGCATATTAAATTCCAACATATGTGGCTTGGACCATTCTAGATTGTCGAACTCATTGGTCCATCAACTTTGATGTTACAAGATTTAGTAGGGAAAAGAGAGTCTTTACCTGTTAATGGATAGATTCTAAAAAAATATTTCCCACAGAAGATGATCTCTTCTATTTTCTGTAGATTATAGTTTTTAGTTAAATATTTCTTTTAATAAAACAAGTTGAGAACATTTACTTTTGGTTTCCACGAAAAGAATAGTGTCTCATGTCAATTTTGTCTTTTTTTACTTGTATAAGTAGGAATGGTTAGGAAAAATAATCTTTATTTTTGAAACATAAGGTCAAGTTCTATCAGTTTGAAAGTTTTTATTTGTTCTTTTGTTTCAACTATACAAATTTTGGTTAGAATCCACCTTAGGAAGAAGTTCTCCTCATATCAATCATAAAAGGTATCAATAACAAAAAAAAGATTCCCTACAGAAAAGCTATTTTTTAACACTCTACAATTGTCATCCAGAAAAATTCTTAAGGAACCAATGACTTCCTCCCACTTTAGGAAATTGCGAGATTCAAAGAGTAATCCAACTATGCACTTCAAACTTAAAGAATAAGAGGTCTCATCAAGATATGGCTTATCATGATCATAAAGATTATAACTAACTGAAATTGCCATACTACATACCAAAATAGGGCAATGGCTTGAGATTGTTTCAATCAAAAGAAAAGGGGTCTCATCACGAGCCAACTTGTTCAGTTAAGTTATAAATCAAGTGAATGGAACTGTCAATTTTGGCCACCAAACCAAGACATTGTTCTTTAAGAATTAAAAGAGAAATAATAAAAGGAAAAGCAGTAAGTGTATATGAGGATTTATCTTTGAAAATTGCATGCTTCTTAAGTAGGACACTGGATCATTGCTGGGTAACAGGTAACCCTGTTGAGGCTATGGACACCTACTGGCAGCAAAGGCTCTACCTATGACAAATGAGTACACTTAAAATGATCTAAGGAGACATCTTTGTTTTTATCTTTACAAACCAAGTAATGACTGATATGAGTATAATGACTAACTCTGGGGAGAAGATAATCAGAATAAGTATAGTTAGAACAAAATGTTGTTGTTAATAAATAGCATTGTTTACCATATATTTCTACAATGAAGTTTCATTTTCAAAACCATCTCTATTTTAGAAGTTTTAGAAAATTCAAAAAACCATCAGAGATAACTGGTTCTTTCAAGTAAATCGCCAATTGTTGTGACCATCAACAACCCCCCTTTTTATTAGTGTTAGTAATAACATTAATAAATGGGTACCCTTCCAAAACAATCAAATCTTAGCATTTAATGTTGACTTTTTTTTTAGAATAAAACAAGATATGAAAGTGGAACTTGCTAAAACATGTAAATTTACCTTTTCATACTCCAAGCGCATAAAAAATCACAAACTATGAGTTTCCTTATAAAAAGCGCTACATGATAATAAAACCTAAGAAAAAGCTTTATAAAGGAAAGTCTCGAACATTAAGGAGAGCTCAAAAAACCACTTTTAAATAATTATTATCGCATCACAAAAGGTCATAGTGGGCATCCCTTATAAAAGCCACCCCTTAAAAGTGCGATCCGCGAAAATGCGAGATCACAAAGCTTACAACCTCATCGCATTGCAAATTTCAATACCATGGCATTACTTTATGTAACACAACCAAATATCACAAAATGTGATAGCCTCTCGCAAATCGCATATCGCAACAGCCCAACATAACGATGGTTTTTAACGATAGCAGCTTTTGCGATATTGTGATATGCGATATTGTTAAGCAAATCGCAAAATCGCTTTTATCACAGATCAAAGGGCTCAGAGTTCTAGGACAATACTTTCCAGCATTCGATGCAAAGTTATGAACATTAAAGTTTAGCTTCACGGTCCATTCGTGGTCATTTATTAAAAATGATTCGGATCAGGCTAAAGGACCATTTGACGCAAGTTGATATCTTTTGATATGATTTAGAATTAAATCTTTCCCGTCACATTATTTTTTTCTTTCTATTGATTTTTCCTGTATCCTCCTTATCATATCTTTGCTCTTTGCTTGCAACTTTCAGGAAGAATACCCAGAGCATAATATACGAAGAAATGGGGAAGAAAAGCAAGGCTCCTGCGTCTGAGAAGATAGAAATGACCCCATTATTCATAGACACCACTTGTAGTAGGGACGTAGGGATATATACCTGGGAAGCTATGTACCAGTTGTCAGAGGAGGAAAACCTGAGAATTATGAAAGCTACAGTTACAGCAGATGGACGCAGCTCTTCTGAAGCATCCCTAACTGAGCTTGCATGCTCATTTCTACATCGCATTGTTGTGAGGTCGAAGATACTCCCCTACAATGATATGGTGAAATGGATTATAGATCATGCAGACACATCTGATAGAGAGTTCAAGACGGCCAGCTAGCAAGTCTTGGGGTCCTTTACTCCAAGCAATTTAAGATGTATGTACCACTTGCTAGAACCCCAAGCTAGCTACAACAAGCAATTAGTACAAAAGTTCGCCAAGGAGAACGAAGACTTGGCAGAATGCACAAAGCACTGGTTAAACAACGAGGAAAGATTGAAGAAGGATAAAAAATGGTATGTATGCCACTGGCTCTCTTTCTTCTCCTTATTGTTTTGCCGCTGGAATGCTATGTAGACTATTTGGGAGACCAAACATCAAGAAGTTTTCATCAAAATGGTTACCTCTATTGGATGCAGCTAACCATGCCACCATAATGGATTGGGCCCAAATTCTATCGGATAATTTAGCCACTGCAATTTTAGGATACATAACTAAAGGAAGCTTTACTTCAAGGGTTTACCCTCCATTCTTTTTGAGCGCCTATGTCATGGATGCTATTTTTTTTGTTTCCGATTTCCCTATTATGGGATGGAAGTGGACGGTACAAAATCCACTTCCCATTCAAGTTTATCACAAAGTATTATGGGAATCCAATTTCATCCCACATTTATTCAAGATTTGTCATGGAGTTATGCTCCCTATTCATAAAATGCTCTACAACCGAGATGCCCCAAGGTTTTTCCCAAAGGCTGAAGTGGACATTCTCCCTATGGCAAGGTGGTTTGGGGAAGAGTTGTTCACATATATCAGAGTGTTTGGTAGCATTGCTTCACCCCATGTGCTACCTCTTTATATTCTTGATAAGCTAATGGCCAAGGAAATAGCTTATCAGACCTGTGGTGTGGGGGGAATGAGCAAGGTATTGAAAGACTCCAAGAAGGCCATTTGGCCCCAATTTGTTGTAGTATGCGGAGCCTTTGTATTGCATGACTTAGGTCATGCTTTCAAAGAAGTTGATAATATGTTATGTTTACAATTACCAAAGTTCCCTAGGAGGCAATATGATCCCTTTGGTGTTGTAAGTAATTTTACTACAACGGTTAAAATAAAAGTGTCTTCCAATGAAGAAGATCCCTTTGGCGATGTCTTTATGTAGAAGAACACTTTCAGAGAAGTTCTACATATGGCACGAATTCAGTTTGACCAAGAAAAACTCCAAAAGTTTTTCAATTACAAATAACAAAGGTTATCAAAGGTCCCGTTGGACAAATTGCTCATCAAACCAATAAGGGAGCCTACTCCTAGTGTTAGCATAAGTGGAAGTTCAAAAGAGAAGTCTAAATCTAGTTTTAAAAAAGAATTAGCTGAAAAGTCTAGTGATCAGTCCAAGAGTGAACACAATAGAAGTGAGTGGTCAATTAAAGACACAACTCAATCTACAGAAAAGCCTGACTAGCAGGCTTTGTCCCCAAAACAAGTTGAAGTTCCCACTCCCCTTACAAAGCCAACAAAGCCACTTGTAGTGGATCTAGAAGGCGAATGGGAGAATTTTAATAAGTTAATCAACACTGAAGAACAGAGCGCAGAGCCACTAACAAACCCAAAAGAGACAGCCACAGAAATGGTAATAGAAAGGGCTATCAATACTCAGGAAACGGAGCATATTCCTGTTGCTTCGTCATCTAAAATTGTAATAAGGATAGAGGAAATTCCTCCTATAGATGTATTTTATAGCCCTCAACATAAGGCTATCATCAAAAGGAAAAAAAACAAAAGAAAGCTAGATGTCGTGCTCACTCCAGAAGATGAACATCTGGATGTTCTTTGGAAATACCCCACTACAGACCCATTGGAAAATCTAACTAGGCTTTCTCAGATCGCAAGAGCATACACTTTGGCAACAATTGATAAGGCAACAGAGGTTCAATTGTTACTTAAGGAGAAAGAGGATAGGATTTTTTTTTTGGAACAACAACTACAACAAGTCAGCATCAATCAAGAAGCAAAAGCATAGTTAGCAAAACTCCAGCAAGACTTCCAGCAAATGCAATTGGATCATCAAAGTAGTTTGGCTAATAAAGAAGAACAATTACGAGGTATGATAGAACTGCATAAAGATGATCCCAAAATTGGGGAATTTATCATAGAAGCACTTGCTCTTAATGCCCAGCTCTTGCAATAGGAAGAACTAATCTGCCAGAAGGTCTCGCAATGGAATTCCCATTGTGAAATGAGCGATAATATTACAAATCAAGTCGTAGATTTACGACTTGATTATGATTTAATTTTTTAAGAAGCTTTCAGACTTCTTGAACTAGCAGAGATCCGAAGAGGTAAAAAGAGCAGACATGCCCAGAATTGACGAGTCACACAAGGAAATTTTATTTGGGAAATGGGATTCCCAGCTTAAGGAAGCAAAACAAGTGATGGAAGAGGCAGCGATAGCAGCGAACAGTGTCATTGAGTGCATAAATGAAAATCTTCACAATGCCAATTTGATATCCGAGACTACCCCAAGATTCCTTCCAAAGGCACAACAACTTTAAACAAAGTGGAAACAAACAGCAAAGGAAAAAGTGGAGGCGATTAAACAGGTAAACATGGTAAACTAGGACACATACTAGCAGTACCTGGTAAAGTCACGTAACCAATGGATGACCCTGAAATGCCTCATAACCTCTGTCGAGAAGATAGTACCAACTCTTGCCACCGTCGTATTTGCAGAACAATTAACATCTAAAGTCGGCCAACTGACACTCTTGAAACCGATGCTAGACATTTGCAATCTAAAGGATCAAATGCAAGATTTATCATAGATACAGTTTATTTTTGCTTAAAATGAGGCTGGTCGTTTAAACCACCTCATCTATCTTTGTAATATTTATTTTTAGGTTTCATTAGAGTAGTATTTAAACCCCTCTCATGCATTTAGAGAGGGGTCCAGAGTTTTATCAAAAACAATTCTTTCGAATGTGTATTTTGCCCCCCATTGAGGAGATTTTGATAAAATTAATGGAACAAGATTTATTTTCTATATGTGTTTGATATCTGCTACTGAAATGCACTTTTGTACTCTTAGTGGATGTTAAGTTATTGGAAGATAGATCTATATTGCTACAGCTCATGAGTAGAACTTATTATCATTGGTATTTTTATCTCCTAATACTTTTTACTTATGTGCCAACTGATAAATCATTTTCAGTTATTGATATATGAAAGTTTGAATGTTTAGTTGTCATTATTGCACTTCTGTATGGTGATAACTTACCTTTTTATGATGAATATATGAATAACTCTTATGCAATATATTTCTCATAATTGTTTCGGCTAAATTTTTATACGAAACAATCATTTCTAATGGATTCTTTTCTCGTGGTGATTGAATGATTTTCATTATCAATTGCTATCAGAAATTATTTTAGATCGCATAAGTAAATGTTACTCCCGGGACAGTTTAGAGTTAGGTGTTTTCTTTGATTAAAATAGATTGCATATGATAGTTAAAAGATAGATTAGATTTAGAACAAGAATTCACCCTATAAAACCCCAAAAAAGAAAAACATCATCCCGTTAGCACACACACATCATAAACAGATTGGGAAACTGGTCCCATCATCCCCAGTGGGAGCCACTATTCCAAATGGAAAAGGAGATGCATTAAGGTTCGAACCGGGTGGTTATCCCCCTTGTTGGAGACTTGATTTTTCAAGCCTTCAACAGGGCATTATTCTTAAAAGTAACATTACCTACCTTTTCTTCATCCAAAAACACAAACTTACTTTTATCTCCAGTCCTATGTTTAGAGCAACCACTATCAATGTACGATTGATTTTCTTGATTTTTGGCATATAGAGATAGTCCACACTCTTATAGCTTCATATTCTTCTTCTTATTTTTTACTTTCGTGAAATATTTCTATCTGTATTGCTTATAAGAAGGTAATAAATTGCTTCTATAGTCATTTTCCTTATGCCCAAAATTATTGCATAAGTAACACTCAAATTCGTCCATGAGGGGTAAATTCATTGTTGTAGGAACTCCTATTTCTTGGAATTTTAAGTAGATCTAATTTAATTCTTGAATTTATATTTACAATATATCTATATGCATTTCAATATATTTTCTTATGACCAAATCATAATAGTAGAAACAATAGCCATAGAAAATGTTTGGGTACTTAGGAGTGAAGAATGATCTTGAGGAGGTTGATATATGTTTGTTGATTTGATGGAACCTTGGCCTTTTTTGCTTCCTCACTCCATTATTAGTTGTGTGTCTTGGATGATTATGCTTCTACTGATCCTTCCCTTCATTATTGGGTTTAAAGGGTCGACTAGGTGTTCCTTTGAGAGCATTACCATAGCTCTCCGATTGCTTTAATTTTGATGCTTGGGAATCTGATTTAATTTTGACTTGTTCAAGTGTTTCTTTGTAACCAATTCCTATTTTGATTGATAGTGATCATTAGCTATTGATGATATTTTTAAAATTTTCAGAAAAAATTCACAAATTTTAGGTTCATATTCAATTAATTTTTAGTCTTCTCTAGATCCTTTCTTAGAGACACAGATTCTAATTCTAGTTTTTCATAGCATTTTTCATTTTCTCATAGCTATTTCATTAGAATTTCCTCCACTTGTTTGGCCTCTTCTAGTTGGGCCTTTAAAATAACCATTTCTTCATCAACATTATCATCTTGTTTTTTGTAGGTTCATAGTTCCTCTTTCTGATTTTTGTAGGCTCATAGTTCCTCTTTCTTTTTTTTGTTCTCTCTTCTAAGCTTGTATATTTCCCACAAATAACTTATGTGTTCACTTTCCATGTCAACCATTTCTTCACATTATTTTAGATCATTTTTCTCTTGACCAAACATTTTTTTTTTAAGTTCCATAAGGAGCTTCTCATCAAGTTTTTCATCAGATTCATCTTCTTCATCATCCTATGATGAACTGCAACTATCCTCTTTTGTGTAGAAACTTCTATTTTTTAAAGGACTTTGTTATGATATTTGTGCTTTAAAAATGATAAGAAAAAAATAATGATAGTTCACTTGGAGGGTGAAATGCCTTTATACAATAAATATAATGAACAAGAACATATTTTATGATCCTAAGACTAGGTCTCCTTTGTGTGTGTGTGTGCGTGTGTGTGTGTGTGTGTGTGTGTAGGAGATGAAGGATACAATTATAATAAAATGGTACCATAAGTGGTTCTAGCCTACATAATAATAAACATGTAATCACTCAATGTATAGGGCTTAATAAGGGGTTTTGGGTTAACATGGGGCTTATATAGGGCTTAATATGCCCCTTCCCTTCAAAGAAATTTTGTCCTGAACACTTGAATATCTATGGTTGTTTCTGTATGAAACACTCATCTCCCATGTTGTTTATTCCACTGGTAGGTTCTTCCATTTAATGAGGTACTCAGTAATTGCTCAATTTCTCATCTTCTTAGTCCTTGTTTCCAAAATTGTTTTTGGTTCTAGTATCATTTTCCCTTGTTCATTACTCTTTGGTAGAAGAGTTTGGACTGGGATCTTATCACAGATGAAATTCTTTAAGTAAGTAACATGGAATACTGTATGTATACATGAATATGGAGGGAAATACAATTTGTGTGCCATACTTCCAATCCTATGCAACACCTTATAGGGGCCATAATGTCTCAAAGATAATTTATTGTCCTTCTTTTGTTTCTTGAAAGACGTCTATTTATATGGTTGTAGTCTCACAAATACACAATCCCCCACTTCAAATTCCCTTTCAGTGTGATGTTAATTTGCTTGTTGTTTCATCTTATTTTGTTCCATAACCAAGTTGTCCTTCAATAATCCGAGAACCTCTTGTTGGTGTTGTATGTGGTTGTCTATTGCTCGAGCCTTTATAGTCCCTTTCAAGGGTGATGTAATGGATGGAGGATGATATCCATAAAGTGCAATAAATGGTGACATTTTTTATGAAGTATGGAATAATGTGTTGTACCACCATTCTACCAAGGGAAACCATTAGACCCATTTTGTTTGTTTATTAGATGAAAAGAAACATATATTTCATTCTAAAAATTTATTCACAAACACAGTTTTCCCATTAGAGTGAGGATGGTAAGATGAGTTGTGAACCAATTGAGCACCCAAACAAGAAAAGGATTTAGTCCAAAAATTTCCAGTGAAAATTTGATCTCTATCACATTCAAAAATCTTTGTTATTTAATGTAGTTTTTGGAATGTTTCCATGAATTTTTTTTCCACATTACTTGCTTTAAGAGGATGAGAAAGAGAGAAAAATTGGGAATTCTTTGCCATTTGATCTATCACTAACATAATGACACTCTTTCCTTCATATTTGGGTACAACTATAATAAAATACATTGAAATTTATTCCTAATGTTGGCTTCGTATGGATAATGGCTGATGGATGCCTAGGTTCTTGCTAGTCTCTCCTTTATCTTGCTGGCATACCACACATTCTGCAACAAATTTCTGCACACTTGCTTTAAGACCTTCCGAAGACAAATCTTTCTTAATCCTCTGGTATGTCTTCAAGAACCCTAAATATACTCCTTTAGGAGAAGTGTGTAATTCCAATAGGGCCTTCTATTTGAGTTGATAATTCTTCCATAAGTAATTTGGATACCATAGCAAATCATTATTCCATGTAATTTTTTTCTATTGCATCAGGGTCCTCCTATAGCTATTGAGTGATCTTACATATCTTATCATCTTATTTCCATTCTATCCTTACTTCTTCCACTGAGTTAGATTATGGAATTGAAATAACACGTAGTAAAACATTTGTATCTTCCTCTTTCCTTGAGAGTGCATATACCGCAATATTTTTCTTTCCCCTTTTGTAGATAATTTCAAAGTCATAACCTAACATATTTGCGACCCATTTTTGTTGCTCTTATGAATATAGTCTTTGCTCTAAGAAGTAGTTTAAACTATCATGATTTCTTTTACTTTGAAATGTATTCCTATTAGGTATGGAAACCATTTCTTAATTGCATGTAGTATGACCAACTTTTCTTTTCGTATATGGGTTTCAGTAAGTTATTTCCTTTAAGTTTGTTACTTTCAAAGGCAAGGGGTCTTCCCTCTTGCATCAAAACTACACCAATTCCATGGCTCGAGGCATCACACTCCACAATAAATATTTTTATGAAGTCAAATGTCACCAAGATGGGAGCTATACACATAGCCTCTTTAAGTTCTTCAAACACATTGGTTGTTTCTTTAGTCCAAGAAACTTCTCCCTTCTTCAATAATATTGTTAGAGGTGTTGTTATTTGACCATAGTTCTTGAATTTTTTATGGAAACATCCTGTAAATCCTAATAATCCTCTGAGTTTCGTCATTGTATACGGGATTGGCCATTCCCTCATATCTTTGATTTGTTCAGATCCACCTTGACACCATCATGTGATACAATATGACCCAAGTATTTCACTTCTTAAACCATAAAGGCACACTTGGAAGGATTTAATATATTTGTTTCTCTTCCAATAATGTCAAGACCTTTCCAACATGTTGTACATGCTCTTCCCAATATTTGCTATAAATTAGTATGTCATCAAAAAATACTAGCAAAAATTTTCTAAGGGTTTGAAAATAGAAATCACCAAGCTTTGAAATGTTGAAGGTGCATTCGTAAGTCCAAATGGCATAACCAAAAACTTATAATGATTTTCATGTTTTCTCAAGGTTTTTTTGGGAATGTCTTCTTTCCTCATTCGAATTTGATTATATCGAGAACGAAGATCCAACTTAGTAATGAAAATTGCTCCATTCAAGTCATCTAACAATTCATCAATGACAGGAATAGGATACTTATCTTTGATTTTCATTTTTTTGAGTTTTTTGTAGTTTGGACACATATTCCATGAACCATCCTATTTGATAACCATAACCACTGGTGAAAAGAAAGTGTTATATCTAGGTTGAATGATACCCGCCTCTAACATTTCTTGAACCGTACACTCTCACTCTTTTGTGCATGTGGATATTTGTAAGGCCTAATGTTAGGTGGTACACTTCTAGGTTTCAAATGAATAGCATGGTCATGTTCACGGATAGGTGGAAGATCCTTGATCATTTCTCTAAATACCTTGGCATGATCGTTGATAACTTTTTAAAGATCCATTAGAGCATAGGATAGGTATGTTTGAACATATAGCGAACACAATTGTGCAACTACAACTTGGTATCCCTTTTTTAGCAATTTTGTCATGCTATTAGAGCTTATCACTTTACTAGGTTTCCCTTGGATACCTCTAAGCTCAATATCCTTTCCTTATGATAAAAAAATTATGAAAATATATTGGAAATTAAGGGCTAGTGTTCCCAATGATTGTAACCATTGGAACCCTAGTACAACATCAACACTACCCATTTGGGTTGCAATCATGGAACTAACCAATAAATTCTACCCATATTCTGCTTAATATTATTTCACTTCTATGAACAATTTATATTACCTCCATCTGCAATCATCACTTGAAATTCTAGTGTCGGATATACATAGAAATTAAGATGGGTATTACTAGAATCAATCAATACTATTGCCCTTTTCCTTTTTATATATCCTTCTACCTTGAGGGTTTGTGGAGTGTTGATGTCTACCAATGCATGAAAAGAGATTGTTGTAGTTTCCTCTAACTCTAGCTCTTGTGAAGTTTCCACTTCTTTGATCTTCTTGATCTTCACAGTCTATGTAGAATAATTTCTTCTCACTGCCATTATGCCCTTTATTATACTTGATATCACAATTGAAACATAGTCCCCTTACTCATATTTCATCCATTTTATGAGGTGTCAACCTTGTCAATTTAGGAAAGGGGGCTAGCTTTCTCTATAGTTATTAGTGACCCATTTTCTAGTGCCCATATTTTTACTTTCAACTTTCCTTTCTAGACTGAAAGCATGCTATAGATATGTAGGTTCAAAGAGACACACCTCATGTTGGATTCTTTCCTTTAAAGTACCCATAAATAGGTCTAGCAAGTTATCCTCTAAAATATTCTTCGCTCTGAGACTCAACTTTTGGAATTGTTGAATGTGCTCTATAACAAGAAACTTTTGTCAAAGATTTACCGATTGACTAAAGAATTTGTTTCTCTTACTATCCCCATAATGTGCTATCAATTCCTCTACGAAAATGGACCAATATATAATAGTATCATTTTTTTTATTTCATAAAGCCATTGATACCATACATGTTAGTCTTGTTCTAAAAACATGGATACAATATTTACCTTGTAAAGAGGCCACTTGATGTAGATCAAAGCATTTCTCCATCTGAAATATCCATGTTACAAAATCATTACCATCAAATTTCCTCATATCAATATTTGAAATGTAGTATTTCCTGGGTGTTGACTTCAAGCCATGATGATGTGGATCTTGGATTGAAAATTCATGATTATGGTTTTGTGATTCAAAGTTTGTGCTCTCCAATTGTGATAATATACTCCCCATATGAGATTGATTCACAACAACATGATTTTACTCATGTTCATGATTTCGTTGGATCTCCACATCCTTTTCAGGAAGCCTCTCCAAGTTAATATTTTCCACAACAATCATATATTTTTGTAATTCTTCCTTATTTTCTTTCATTTTCTTTTCTATTTCTTCCTTATTTTCATTCTCTTTATTTCTCCTTATATCTTCTTTTCCATATCTCTTTTAAGCTTTTATTGAGAACTTGAGAAATACACATTTTCAACATACTACCATCCATTTCATTAACTCTCTTATCTAATTGAGATAAACTAAATTCTAAGTCTTCACTTCCTTCATGATTCAAGGATGATCCTTCTGTATATTTAATTGGTGTAGTAGCTTTCTTTGGAGGCATGTTAGAACATAGTAATAACCATCCTCTTTATTACAACAAAGAAAAATAGAGGATATCCTAATGAACAATTAGGTCAATAATAAGTTATGTACCTTAATTTGTATAATATCAAAATTATTGAAGCTTTATTGATATATATATGAGATTTGAGGCCTTATGAATTTGAAAATTTGTTCTACAATACTTTGATATGTAGTTTCTACAATTCCATAGGTGTGAACTGAATATGATGTGGCAATTCAAAGTTATAGTAATTTTTTGAAAACATGCTATTTTTTTGGTATGAGAAAACTTATATAGCATTCCACGTTTCCAATTCTTGAAATATAATTCTAGAACCAATTCCTGAGGTGCTTCTATATGTCTCCTGAAATTCTTGAATATTTCACAATATGAAAATTTCTAAATGAGAAGATATAGCCAAAGTACCAAGCTGACTTGTTTTAAAATTATTTCATGACTATTCAAAAACTCTAATTTCCATAGGGTGTAAATCCCAAAATATAGCAAACCAAATTTGAAAATGGAACCATATATTCACATAGATTTTGTTGGAAACACTGAGAGGGGGGGTGAATCAGTATTTCTTTTTAATTGTTCTAGTTATTTCCAAAAGCATATATATATATATATATATATATATATATATATATATATATATATATATAATATATATATATATATATATATATATATATATATATATATATAACACAAAATCAATAGCTGGAATTAATGCTTTTATTAAACACAACACAATGCAATGAAATAAATACAATATAAGAATATATCTAATTGTGATTAGTTGCCAAGCTCCAACTTGGACTTCAGTGAGGCTCCAACCTCCAGAGCACCAACTCTGTTTTGCAGTGGTTCTGCACTTAGGAGCACTTACCCCTAAGGACTTCAGTGCTATTTAATTCTAAGGCTCCAACCTCTTAGGCTCCAACCCAACCTTGGTATAAAGTGGTATGCTGCTAATGTTCAGTTGAGGTTCTCCTCCACTCCTACTCTCCTGCCTCTACTACTTTTACTGCCTCTACTGCCTTTGCTGCTTTTGCTACCTCACACTCTAGTTCTTCACCACCACAACAACAACCACAGTTCTCTGTTTTTACTATTTTATTCATTCCCATGCCTCTATCCATTCATTTCCTCTTACACTGCCTCTTAGGCTTCTTCCTCAGTTGCTGCGGCTTCCTCTGAGCAATGCAAGTTTACTAACTTTCTAGGGACACGTAAATTCATTATATAGGTCCAAATGATCCATCGAGAACACATTTTCCTGGTTTACCGTAACAGTGCTCCTTTAGGCAATGATTGCAGGCATACATAGAGTTCTTTCAGTTAAATGGAGATGTTTTGTCCCAGTCGCAATCATAATCACCATGATTCACCCCTTTCAACTGACATTCAGCCTTCTGAACCATCGAAACAGCCATCGTAAGCCTTTCACCTTAAAACACCCCACGCAAGCCAAAAATTCCATTACACAGAGAATATGAGAAAAACAATCAAATAGACTAAAAGGTGAACTTGAGGAAATATTACAATCACACCTATTCCTATATTGGTCCAGTCCATATCGCAATCAGCGCTTTAGACTTCCGGGGGTCCTTTATACATCAAGACCATGGCATCACTGATGGCCGATGACCGATCCTCCACTAGACGCGATATTATATTAAGCCATGTTATGTTTAATTGGGTCCACATGCTTTATCGCAATTGGCACTTGTAGTTGAACAACCCTCTGTGTAGAATTGTGATGAGCAGATGAAATATGGTACTAAACCATAGTTAATATGCTCATTAGGTCTGCAACCTTATCGCAATCAGCGCTTTCATGTGGCAAGGCTTTACGGCCTGCGATATAGCAATGGACGCGATAATGCATTAAGTCATATTACACTATCGCGGTAGGTCCACATACTTTATCACAATCAGAGGTTTTAGTGTCGCAGGGCCTTAACCACTTGCGATACATAATCCCAACATGCCAATGCAATATGAGGTGCCGGACCCAATAGGATCCAAAAACTCCCGTGCATATATTTTCAAGTCTGTTTTCTAGACCCAATAGTGTATTTGCCTATACTTAGTCTTGCTGCCTTTTTCGCTTCCCGATAGTGTTATGCCTATGTATATGGGCTTTCTGTCTGCCGATAGTGTAAAAACATGCATTCATGGGTTTTACAGGCCCATAGCATAAATGTGTTATATATATATAATATATTATATATATATATATATATATATATATATATATATAATATATATATATATATATATATATATATATATATAGTATGTGCCTCCGATAGTGTTAAAAACACATATGTATGATATATGCTCCTCCGCCTATATCTGCATGCATATAATTCTTTTGTGACCCGATATCTCTCGATAATATAAATGCACCCATTGCTCCTCTAATAGCTCTATCTGCTTCCTTATAGCTCTGCTTGTTCCTCTGTTGCTCCAATGGCTGTTTGCATCCTCTTGGCTCCTCTTGGCTCCATTTTCTCCTCGAATATTGCCATATTGACATCAATGACAATCTGTGTCCAACAATCTCCCCCTTTGTTATTGATGGCAATATTATTTTGCTCATCCCCTTTGACATCAATGGCAAAGGAATGCATACAGACTCCTCCTGTCAAACTGATCCCCCTGTCCTGCTACTTCTTTATGAATGAACTTGAGCGATGATAAAGAAATAACCACCATCTTTTGACGCATATGTCTGAATGCTTCTTGAGGAAGAGGTTTTGTGAAAATATCAACTATCTTCTCCTTAGTATTGATATATTCTAGGACGATGTTTTGTTCAGCTACTTGCTCAAGAAGGAAATGATACTTGATTGATATGTGTTTGGTTCTTGACTGCATCACTGGATTTTTGCTGAGACTGATAACACTCGTGTTGTCACAATAGATGGTAATTGGTTGAATTGTACATATGTCGACATCTTTTAGAGCTCCCTTCATCCATAGAATATGAGTACAACAGTCTTCTGCAACAATATACTGGGCTTCGGCTGTGGATAATGATATGGGTGACTGTTTTTTGTTGAACCAGGATACTAAACAGTTTCCTAGGAAGAACGCATTTCCACTAGTACTTTTCCGATCATCTATACTTCCAACCCAATCAGCATCGATGTATACAGTTATAGTCAGTGTTGAGCTCTTTGGGTACCAAAGACCGAAATCAGAAGTTCCTTTCAGATATCTGAGAATTCTTTTTACAGCTAATAAATGGGATTGTTTGGGAGCAGATTGAAATCTTCCCACCATTCCTACTCTCTGCATTATGTCTGTCTTGTAGTTGTTAAGTATAAAAGGGCTCCAATCATTAACCTGTAATGAGTTGCATCTACTAGAGGGGAATCATCATCTTTGCTCAATTTGCAATTTGTGGTCATAGGTGTGCTCATGGGTGCACAGTCCTCCATTCCATATTTTTGAGCATGTCTTTTAGATATTTGGTTTGAAATATACACAATCCTGCTTGTGTTTGAGATACTTGAAGTCCAAGGAAGTGAGACAGCTCTCCTATCATTGACATCTCAAACTCTTTTGACATGTTTTGAGAAAATTCATGGCTCATTTCATCATTATTACTAGCAAAAATCAGATCATCGACATAAACAAGAGTAACTAGTAACTTACCTTCATCTTCCTTTATGTATAGATTACTTCCAGTCACTCCCTTTTTGAAGCCTTGTTGTTGTAGAAAGTGATCCAATCTTGCATACCAAGCTCTAGGAGCTTGTTTCAACCCATATAAAGCCTTTTTCAACTTACATACTAAGTCATTTCCTGTTGTTAGATCAAACCCTTCTGGCTGCTCCATGTAGACTTCCTCCTTGAGTTCCCCATTTAGAAATGATGATTTCACGTCCATTTGATAGATTTTGAATCCTTTTGAGCAAGCAAATGCCAATAACATCCCGATAGCTTCCATACGGGCTACTGGTGCAAATGTGTCTTCAAAGTCAATTCCTTCAATTTGTAAATAGCCTTTGCAGACAAGCCTTGCCTTGTTTTTGATAACTTGTCATTCCTCATTCATTTTATTTTTGAACACCCATTTGGTTCCTATTATGTTTTTGTCCTTTGGATGAGGTACCAGCTCCCATGTCTTGTTCTTCTCAATTTGGGACATTTCTTCTTCCAAGGATTTTACCCAATGAGGATCCTTACTTGCTTCTGCAAATGTTTCTAGTTCTGTCATAGATATAAGAGAAATAACATTTATCTTTGGTGTAATGGTCACCCTTCTTCAAGTTTGCATCCTTTCATCTCTATTGCCAATAATCTGCTCTTCTGGATGATATTTCTGGATAAACTTCACCTTTGAAGGGTTATGAGGTGGTTCTTTCTCCTCTTCTTCTTCCTCATCTATTTCTTCTTCTTCATGTTCTTCTTCTTTAGTTCCTTATTCTTCAATGAAAATATCATCTTCATATTCTTTCAATTTCTTTTTCCAGAAGTCCTTCATCAACCTTTACATCAATGCTTTCCACTATTTTCTTCAGTTGAAAATTGTAGCACTTGTAAGCCTTGCTCCGTGTAGAGTATCAAGAAATATCCCTTCATCAACTTGAGAATCAAACTTTCCTAGTATAGACAGTTGTCCCTACTGCTTCTCTCCAAAATTTAGGCTGCAAGTCTGCTGCTAATAACATTGTTCTTGTCATTTCTTGGACTATTCGGTTTCTTCTTTCAACTACCCCATATTGCTGAGGTGTTCTGGCAGCAGAGAATTCCCTTTTAATTCCATGAATATTACAAAACTCACTAAACTCGTTTGATGTGAATTCTCCCCCTCTGTCTATTTTGAGGCACTTAATTTTTGAATCTTTTCCATTTTCTACAAGGGCTTGTGGATTCTTCAAACACTCAAAAGTTTCAGATTTATACTTTATAAAATATATCCACATCATTCTAGGATAGTCATCAACAAATAACACAAAGTACCTTTCTCCTTGGAGTGCCTGATTTCTAGTTGGCCCACACACATCAGCATGGATGATCTCCAAGGGCTTTGATGTAGAGAGCTCCTTTGTCTTGTGGCTAGTTCTGGTTTGCTTTCCATGTTGACATGGACCACATACTCCTTGATTTGGTTTGAATAGCCTTGGGATGTCTCGTACAACTTTGATCTTGCTGATAGTGATCAGATTTTCGAAGTTTGTATGTCCAAGTCACCTGTGCCACAACCAACTTTCATCTGTCTGACTCAGGTAGCATTTATTTTCTTGAATCTTGTTCAGAATGTAAATGTTGTATGGTGTTCTCACCCCTTTTTCCACAAGTTCCCCTGAGGCAAAGTTCCTTATTTCACAGTCTTTGGTGTTGAAGACAACCTTATGTCCTTGATCACAGATTTGGCTGACACCAGGAGGTTGTGTTTAAGTCCGTCAACTTGCAGAGCATCTTGAGCTTTTCCTTTTCCATTGATCAGAGTAACAGTTCCTTTTCCTGCAATTCTACCAGATCTGCTTCCAAAGGACACATTCCCTTCCTTTTTTCTCAGTGAGACAAGCTTCCTTTTGTCTCATGTCATGTTTCTGGAGCACCCACTATCCACAAGCCAATGGTTTCCATTATTTTGAGCATATAGAGCCAGGCCACATTTATCCATGCTAGAGTTCTTACTACTCGTCTTTCTTCCTTTGAGTGGGCAGTCTTGTTCATAGTGTCCATTATTGTAGTAGAAAGAGAAAATCGGTTCAAATTTGGTCAAGGGATCAAATGAATTGAAGGTTTTAATTTGTCCCTGCCTTTTGGGGGCATATGAATTGATTATCCGGTCCTTTAGCTTTGGCGTTTCACTTCTGCAAGCCATGCAATGTCTGGCTTGATGACCGAAGTTTTTACAGTGAAAATAGTGTCCAAGAAAGATGGTTTTGTACCTATTGAAGCATCCACGGTTTGAGTTGATTTCCTTCCTGGGAATTACTCCTCCCTCATTCTTTGGATTTGCGATGGGCCCTTGGTGGAGTACAGGTTTGTTTTTGCTATAGTGTCCATGATTCAACTCCACGTTCTTCTTTGGAATAATTCTCTCTTCCTTCTTTGGATCTGGGATGGACTTTTGATAACATACTTTTTCTTCTTTTGGATTGCAGGAAAGTGCATTGGCATAGCTTTTTGCACTATTCTTAGTGCTTGAGGATTCTCCTTTGAAACCTATTCCAAACTTGTCATGTTGAGATTTTTTATTTTTCAGAATAGTCTCAAGTATTTGAGAGCTTTTACAACCCTTTTTAATTTGCTCCAACTCCTTTCTTAGAGACGCTATTTCGGCCTCAAATTCTTCACAAGTCTCTTCTTTTTCTTTAAGCTTTGCTTCCAAGAGATCTTCTCTCCTTCTTGTTTCCTCATTTTCCACTTTGAGAGAAATGATTTTGTTCCGTAGTTTCTCATTTTCTTCAATGACGCTTATTAACAGTTCATCTACATTTCCTTCCAGCCCTGAGTCATTATCATCTACGAGTGCCATGAATAATGTTTCTTTGCTTTCATCATGGTCACTTTCCTCATCTAATTTCTTTTTTATGACCATAAAATCATCCTCATCAGACTCATCTTGCTTAGAGAAGAAGTTCTTCTTATTGAACCCTTTCCTTTTGTGTGCCATTCTTTTAGAATTTCCTTCATCATCACTGTCATGTTTATGAGGACATTTTGCTGCATAATGACCTATTTTTCCACATTGAAAACATATAAGGGGGTACTTGCCTTTAAGCTTAGATCCTTTCTTTAGTTTTCGTACAAATTGAGCCAATTCGGATTCCACATCTGACTCATCACTACAGTCATTCCTTTCTTCCCCTTCTTTGACTTTGAGGCCTTGAATGTTGCATCTTTGGAGCTTGGGCCACCTTTCCTCATTTCATAGGCAGTGAGAATTCCATGGAGTTCATCCATTTTGAGGGTATATAGATCCTTTGATTCTTCTATAGTGTTTATTTTGGAGTCAAATCTGTCTAGAAGAGATCTTAATACCTTTTGAACAATGGTATGTTCTTCAATTTTTTTGTCCAATCCTTTCAGCGAGTTTACCACCTTAGCTACTCAGAGGAGGTATGCTGCAATATCTTCTTCATCTTCCATCCTCAGACTTTCAAATTGTCTTTTGTGAGTTTGAAGCTTTGCCTTCTTGACTTTTGAGTCTCCATCATATCAGCGAACTAACTTCTCCCACATTTCTTTGGCAGAGGTACAATGCATGACTTTTGTAACTTGGAATTAGTGATTCCACTAGTGATGGAGTTCAAGGCCTTTGCATTTGCAATGTATGCTTTCCTCTCGTCTAGATCTATTGGAAGAGTGGTAGTCATTTGGTATTCATTTTGAACAAAATGTCAGACTTCAGGTCCAAGGGACATTAAGTAGTAGGTCATTCTTTTTTTCCAGAAACCAAATTTAGTGCCATCGAACAAAGGAGGTCTTCCTGATGCTTCGTGATTTCTCATCATGGCTGTGGATCCTTCTTCAAGCTATTAGGCTAGTATGAAGAAGCCTACTCTGATACCAATTGTTGGAAATACTAAGAGGGGGGTTGAATCAGTATTTCTTTTTAATTATTCTAGTTATTTTCAAAAGCATATATATATGTATGTATATATATATAGAACACAAAAATCAACAACTAGAGTTAATGATTTTATTAAACACAACACAGTGCAATGAAATAAATACAATATAAGAATATATCTGATTGTTATTAGTTTCCAAGCTCCAACTTGGACTTCAGTGAGCCTCCAACCTCAAGAGCAACAACTCTATTTTGCAGTGGTTAAGCATTTAGGAGCACCTACCCCTAAGTACTTCAATCTTGTTCAGTTCTGAGGCTCCAACCTCTTGGGCTCCAACCCAACCTTTGTATAAAGTGTTATGTTGCTAATCTCTATTCAGTTGAGGTTCTCCTTCACTCCTACTCTACTGCCTCTACTGCCTCTGCTACTTCTGTTGCCTCTACTACCTCTACTGTTTCTGTTACCTCACACTCTAGTTCTTTACCACCACAATAGCAACCAAAATTCTCATTTTTTTACTGTTTTGTTCATTCCCATGCCTCTATCCATTCGTTTCCTCTTACACCGCCTCTTAGGCTTCCTCCTTGGTTGCTATGGCTTCCTCTGAACAATGCAAGTTTACTGACTTTCTGGGGACACATAAATTCATTATACAGGTCCAAACAATCCTTGGAGAACACACCTTCGCAGTTTACCATAACAGTGCTCCTTTAGGCAATGATTGTGGACATACACAGAGTTTTTTTAGTTAAACGAAGATGTTTTGTCCCGGTCGCAATCATAATCACCATGATTCACCCCTTTCAATTGACATTCAACCTTCTGAACCATCGGAACAGCCATCATAAGCCTTTTGGCTTAAAACACCCCGTGTAAGCCAAAAATTCCATTACACAGAGAATATGAGAAAAACAGTCAAACAAACTAAAAGGCGGACTTGAGGAAATATTATAATCGCACCTATTCCTATATCGGGTCCGATCCATATCGCAATCAGTGCTTTAGACTTCCAGAGGTCCTTTATACATCAATACCATGGCATTGCCAATGGCTGACGGTCGATCCTCCACTAGACGCGATATTATATTAAGCCATGTTATAATGTTTAATCGAGTCCACACGCTTTATCGCAATTGGCGCTTGTAGTCGGACAACCCTCTGTGTAGCATTGCAATGGGTGGATGCGACATGGTATTAAACCATAATTAATATGCTCGTCGGGTCTGCAGCCTTATCGCAATCAGCACTTTCATGTGGCAAGGCTTTATGGCTTGCAATATAGTGACATACGCGATAATGCATTAAGTCATATTACACTGTCATGGCAGGTCCACATACTTTATCGCAATCGGAGGTTTTAGTGTGGCAGGGCCTTAACCACTTGCGATATATAATCCCAACGTGCCAATGCGACATGAGGTGTTGAACCCGATAGGATCCCAAAACTCCTGTGCATATATTTTCAAGTCCATTTTCTGGACCCGATAGTGTATTTGCCTATAGTTAGTCTTGCTGCCTTTTCTGCTTCCCGGTAGTGTCAAGCCTATGTATATGGGCTTTATGTCCGCTGATAGTGTAAAAACATGCATTCATGGGTTTTATGGGCCCGATAGCATAAATGTGTGTGTGTGTGTGTGTGTATATATATATATATATATAGAAGTATGTGCCTCTGATAGTGTTAAAAACACATATGTATGATATATTCTCCTTTGCATGTATCTACATGCATATAATTCTTTTGTGGCCCAATAGCTCTTGATAATATAAATGCACCCATTGCTCCTCTGATAGCTCTGTTTGCTTCCTTATAGCTCTGCTTGTTCCTCTGTTTCTCCGATGGTTTTTTGCATCCTCTGGGATCTTCTTGGCTCCTCTTGGCTCCGTTTTCTCCTCGAATATTGCCATATTGACATCAATGACAAGCTGTGTCCAACAAATTTATTCTTAATATGTTCCAAGTTTCATTTTATGAAACCTTATAGAAAAAAAAGTTATAGAAAAAATTCCAAACTAACCTATTTGAGACTGAATTATGGAGCATACAAAAACCCTAACTTCCTTGGAGAATATCTTCATAAATATAGTGAACCAATATTTGAAACTTGGATGAGGTTTTCACCACAATTTCTCCTCAATGTGGAAAAATTTCATGGTTTAAATCCTAATAGAATAAATTTATACCAAAAATGTTGAACGACCCTGTTTGAGACAAAATTTAGGATTATTTATAAGCCCTAACTTACTTGGACCATAATTTGAAAATATAGTGAAAAAATATCTAGAAATTGAACCAAATATTTCTCATGATTTATTCTAAATCTTCTCTAGGTTTCACCATCTGAAACTGCCTAGAAAGTAGTTATAGTGAAAATATTATGATGACTTGTTTGAAGCGGCAAAACCCTAGGATCAAAAGCTTTGATACTAAGTGTTATGATATTTGTGCCTTAAAAATAAGAAACCAATAATTACAATCCACTTCTAGGGGTAATCTCCTTATTCAATAAATACAGTGAACAGGATAATATTTATGATCCTAAGACTAGGTCTCCTTCGTATATATATAGGAGATAAAGGATATAATTATAATAAAATGGGATCATGAGGGGTTCTAGCCTACATAACCATATAACAATATAAATGCAATCATTCAAAATTTGTGTCTTAATAAGGGGTTTTTGGATTAAAATGGGGCTTATATAGGGATTAACACGCTTCTTCTTCTTATTGTTCCTACATGTCTTCTCTACTTTTCCTTCCTTTTTAGAAGTATTATTTTCTTTATAAGGATATTTTGAAGAAAAGTGTCATATTCTAACATACCTTTAAATTTTTGGAGCTTCTTTGTAGCTTTCTCACACAGTTTGCTTCCTCTTCATTTGAAATGTGACTTTAGAATTCATTATATTTATGTTATTTTTACTTTTTTGATGCTTTGGAAGAAGCTTCTCTGAGTTTTGGCATATCCTTCTTTGTTCACATCTCATAAGCAATAAGTATTCCATGAAGTCTTTCCATGGTCAATTTATCCAATTCATGCATTTATTCAATAGCAAAGACTTTGGCATAAGGTCTAGAAGGAAGTGATATCAACACTTTTTATACTACTATAGCATTATCAATCTTATTACCTAATCCTCTCATTATGTTTACAATATCATCCACTCCGAGAAACAAACTACCTATTTTTTCATACCTATCCATTTCTAGGTTTTCATATTGCATCTTGTAAACTTGGAGTTTTGTATTTATAACCTTGGTATCCCCTTCATAAATGTTTACAAGATTGTCCCACATTTATTTAGGTAACTCATACTACATCATTTGAAAATTTTTTACTCTATAATTCAACCTAGGATTGCAATCATAGCTATAGAATTACCATTGTAGAATTTCTTACCAACTTCATTAGTTGGAAGGGTTGTTGGATTTTGATAACTATCCACCACAATTTTCCAAATGTCCATGCCAAGTGACATCAGGTAAGTTTCATTTTGATTTTCCAAAAAGTAAAATGTGTCTTGTTAAATAGGGTAGATTTGACTAAAGAGGAACCATCCCGACTTGCCATTTTTCTTGTAAGATATTCCTTCCAACAGTTAGGTTGTTACTAAAGGAACTTGATTTTGATACCAATTTTTGAATATTAAAGAGGGGGGATGGGGTGGGGTGGGTGAATTAGTATTCTTATTTCTTTTCTCTATTTAATACTTCCGCTTCTACAGTTATATATTTCCACTATCCGAAAATAATTAGACAATAATAAAACAAATAGAATCAAATGGACACATTGAACACAATATATTTAATGTGGAAAATCATTGGGAGAAAAGAACAAAACTATTTCTTCTTTCCATGAATGATTTTAGGAACCAACCTACAGCTACAAGTTTTGCAAGCACTTTCTTACAGGAGACAATTATCCCCTTTCAATTTTGTAGGCTCCAACTTGGTTGAGACACCAATCCCCAAAATTTTATAGGTACACACCTATAGGGAGCACAAATCCCCTATCGATATTTGATTTTAATAATGTTTGTTAGATTCTTAACTGCTCTCTCTTATTCTCTTTCTCTACCCCCTTAATACTCACTCCAACTATAGCAATTACTAAGAAAATATATTTGTCATAACTCTCACCCTTGTTTTCTCTCTTACACTACCATAGTAATTTATCTCAAGCTCACAACTTTCTCTTCTTTGCATAGTCTCTTGATATCTCAGTTACTCACTCTTCACATATGCATTACATCAACCATTTCACCATTTTTTTTAACTAATCTATTTATACAACATGAAATCTTCCACAAGTTATGCCTTTACCATGGGTATCAATCCAAAATATTTTCCCATTGTATTGTGTTTTGAATTAGTCTTATCTGGCACAACTTTCTAGCACAATAGAAAACTTATCTTCACACACAGTATCTTGTATTTTGGTTTTGTGGACTATGTTTGCATCCATTGCAGTGATCTATGTACCTTCACATTCACATGCATACACAACCACAACTCTACATACTGAAACATTGGACCTTGTCCCTATTCTCCCATGGTGATATGCCACTAACTCTCGATATTGGATTCTTTATTTACGTGACCAAAAGTTGTGACCAATACCCAAACACCTCAGACATTAGGAAATTAAACTTTGGTTCTTTCCCAACACACTGATAAGCCAATAGACCAATAGTTGTCAATACTAGGCTCATTGTTGTCCATGACTAGATGCTATAACATATAACTTAACAAACTAGACATTAGGAGTCTTAAGTTGTGGTTTCGTTCCACCTCACTAGTATGCAAAGGCCCTAAAGTTTTTAGGTGCAACCCCTTTACCTCCACATGACCTAGCACCATGACCACTAACTATTCCCTATTAGATGTCAATAGATTGATTCTTCTCCTTCCTTGTTGGACATTGATATGTTGATTTTTTGAGACCGAGGTTGTGATATCAAAGCTCTTAGATGTTATTGCTTAACACCTCATGACTAGGGGTTATGACTTGGAGTTGAACCCTATTAGATATTAGAGGAACCCACATTTTTTTCAAGAACTCTGATTGCCCATGGTATGGTATGATTCACCTTGCCACATCACCTACCACTATTCTTGCCACATCATTCACTGCTCACAATCAAGACTTTCCATGTGTCCAAGTGTTGACATGTAAGTGCCACCTATCACCCACCATTGGTCTAGTCAACCTTCCAATTCTATCAAAACCTTCCATGTGTCATCCATAATTATTTCCACATCATTTTCTTCACCACCTATCATCCACATGGCTCCATAACACACCACTTCAACATCACATTCCTCTACACACTCCTTTTCCCACACATAAGTATAACCATTCCATACTTAACCATTTTAAAGGATGTGAAATTTTTTTTGCACACAATTACCTCCACAGAACCCTAACTTTCACAAACCATTACCTCCGCACAAGGCTAATTTCCACACAAACATTTTCTCGACACGCCTCTCATATTCCAGTTTTATTACTCTATTATTTTACCTTCACTCATTTTCTTCGCAAACCTTTTATTACTTTGTCAATTTCACCCACATATCTCCACATCATCATTGCCACCTGGCCTAACACGTCATATCAGGATATCAGGTTGTCAAAGGATCTTTGTGACTTTGAACAATTCCAATAATTTTGAGTTCTGATAAGCTCTTAGCCCTTGGTTACTTTCTTACTGGCCCTATGTGACAAGTAACGATGACTGAGGGCTAACCATATTGACCTTCTCAGTCTTCTTGGCCCTCTTAGCCTTCTCAACCTTCCTGGCCTTCTCGTCTTGATCTACCTACTCATTTAGATGTTGTTTGAATTATGCTTTGAGTTTTCTTCTTGGATTCTGTTGACATGGCTAATGTGCACTATTCCAAAGAGGGAAACTAACTCGATTACAAGCTCCAATTAGAACTGCTTTCGTTTGGATTGAATAGCTCCAGTGGGTTTTAAGGGACCTCGTAAACCGCTTGAACATGTCGAAAGATTGCTTCTAGGAGGAAGACTTCAATTAAATAAACAAAATGAAGCAACTAACCTCTATGTATTAAATCCTATCTATACTACTTCTAACTACTCTAATCTAGTCCTAGCTACTCTAATCTATCATGCAAGAGCATGATATAGAGGTCTAAACATCATATAAATGTTCAGCAGGAGCGTGATAAAGAAGGTTAAACATCATGCATAGATTCAAGTCCAAATGAATCAATCACTGAATTTACAGCTGGATAAGACTGTATTAAAGCTAAATCGAAATCTAATCACTCATATAGGAATCCACATTCTTCTATGGGATTAAAACTACAATTGATGTTTAATTTAGTTTCAAATCAGAGAGCATTCACAAGTTAACCATGAAACTAAATCACATTCAATTTGACAAGACTAATAGTGAACTGTAAGTCATCAATATGCATAAATATAAATCACATTTACATTAATGTCAGTAACAACACTCTGATCCAAAACAATACAATGAGTCTGAAACTAATGGCTCCTTCTTCCCTAAAAAATAGTCCTCCTCATTCACAATAAAGCAACAATGTTCTTCTCGAAAATCAAAAGCCCCCTCTCCTCTTTCGGAGGTAATATTTATTCTCAAAGCCTCTCGCTCTCAGTCGTCCCTGCCTCTTTGCCTTCCCTCTCCTTCCTTCATTATGTCAATTAGAAGAAATAGGTGAAAACAATTGGTGTCACTGTTGACACGTAATGGGCATTTCTTGTCATTAGGGCGCTTCATTTCCTAGGCACTGAATGATTATTAATTAGAGAGGATGACTGTGTGTCCTGTTCATGATGCGATCTAGAGCGGTTTCATTTTCAGAACAAGCAAGAAACGCCTAGAAACCAACTAAAAATGTCAAAGGCTGGCTCTTTCAAGAGAACACCTCTGCATATAAGGGTTTTCCGGATCCGCTTGTGCATTCGTTACTCCTGGCCTACAGAAATAAGGGACACCAGTCATGCTTATAAAAATACAACAAAAATTCTTTAAAATATGAGTATCGCCTCTATTGAACATTTATCACGTCAAATGCAAAAGAATCAGCCCTTGGTTTTTAGCTTTATGCATAGATTAAGCCTAGCAAGCCAAACTCTGTTTGCACTGAAAACTGTCGCAAAACACACAGCCGAATCCAAATTGCAGACTTGAAAATTTATATGCTTGGCTTTGTAATCATCGACGGGTTTGGAAGGTTATGGTGCACTATGTATGTATATACCGGATTTATCCGATAGTGATAAGCAATAGATACCGGACCTGAAACATGTATATACCGCAGTTACTAAACCATCGAGTCCGGAGTATTGGGGGGCACCACATATATATAAGCCCCGAGACCCCACCGATTACAGTATGTGATACGGGAGGCAGACCCGAAAATAGATATATGTTAAGATTCATAAATCCCTTTGAGTCCACTATGTTACCATTCCCTTCGAAAAACCTTGACTTTAATGTTTCATCACAAACACATGGATATATGGAAAAACCCGTGTATGGTCGTAGGGGCAGATTTGAAAATTAATATGCCAGTTTTATAATCATCGACAGGTCTGGGATATTTATGCGCCCTTTTTATATAGCTTTGGGTTTGGACCGATAGCAATTTATGATGGGGCTCTAGACCCAAAATGTATACATTCGAGTTAGTAAAACCCATCGAGTCTGGAAGCCATGAATGCCTTGTGTTATTGCGATAGGCCCCAAAAAGGATTTAAGCACGCTTTGTGAAGGATTTTCGTTATGAGGAATTATGATAGAAAAGGACGCGATGGAATATTTCATGAGTTAAGCGCACCGACGATTATGATAAGGGTGGGGATGATTGTTTGTGTGGGCATAAACGTATCATGCATGTTTGTGAAGATTAAAAGGTCATGATGGAGGGAGTGAACAAAGGGCTAGGCTGTGTCAGGAATGAACCATTGCAGCAGAGGTTTATTCAATGGCTTAGCCATCAGGCATGGAAAATCTCACTCAGTAAAGAGTTAACATCCTTGTGATAAAATATATCATTCTGACAAATGCAAAATCAAACTTCTAGGGGACCTATTCAAAAACTTGCTATCAGAGCATTTTTTAATAGGGTGGTAGTTGTGGCCACAACAAATGGCTAACCACTGAGCGAACCAATTATCTCTGTTTCCAAATAACCTTTAGATCAATAAAACATCAGGATGTTAATATAAACTTGAAATGTGAACTATATAGATGGAAAAGCATGGGTTCTGTTATCACTCAGAATTTTCTCAAGGTTAAAGAAAGAAATTTCCGAGATAACGACAATCCAATCTTTTAAGTATAGAATCTAGCCAATCTGTACTCAGAGAGGGCTCTCTCTTTATGATTTAGCTTTGTTTATGGGATATTAGGCTAGTTATGAAAGCTTGTGGGGTTTTGATTTTGTTTGGTGGTGGAATTCAGGAGCAGATGGATAGAACAAGGTATTTCAGACCATTGGACTATGGAATCGACTGAAGATGGCATAACTGAATCAAGTTAATTCAACAAAGGAGGGCTTCACAGGGCAAGATAGCTAAAAAAGATACAAACGATAACTTGAAAGGGTGAAATGGTCTTGAAAGGGAGGAAGGGAAATTAAGAATCCTTCAACAAAATTCAAGATGAGGGAAAGTGGGTGATCATTAACAAAAAGCAATTAAAAATTCTTTGTTAAATGACCACGATGATAAATTAAAAGTAGGGAGCAATTAAGAATTCCCTACCTATGATAGATTGGAAGAAAACATTAAGAATATAAACGATTTTAAAGACATAATGCAGTAAAGCTCTTTCTGAAATATACTTTTTCGTTTATCATTCAGATATGAAACGCATATGAATATTTAACAAGAAAACTGTAAAAACATAAGATATAGAATACTTATTAGTTTCTCGTTTGACACAGGTATCTTGTAAAAGTCCTTTGCATTATTAATTTGTCCAGCCAGCCATACAATAGTTGTTCAACAACACTTCTATTCCAAAATAAAGAGTCTACAGATATGTCTAAGAATCCACCCCAAAATACTTCAAATGAAGAAGTATTTATACTAATTCTAAACTAAAATATCTTGAAAAAGGATCAAGATTGGTTTACAAATATCTCAAACTGTTTTACAATAATAGAACTTAAATAAAGGACATTCAAAACTAATGAATCTATTTGGCACTATGTTTATGGATTTATGGTGATGAAAAAGAAAAAGTCGAATTTGGTAGCAACCCTTAATTAATGATGAAGCATACAAGTCACTAACTGCATCCTTCCTTTGTGCATTCTGCCCTAGAAATTCTGCAAACTTGGGGTCCGATGATATGCTTGTATATCTCAATATGAGATAGATATGTAAAATGTGAAAGACATTATTGTAGATAAGAATGTTTTTAAGATAAACCTCTCTCATTTTCCCAAAATTCAGCTCCAACTGTTCACAATAATCTCTGCAAAAAGATGTCAAAAACAGGACTTTGCACAAACTAAAAAATAGGTTGTGAAGACATGCACTTATCTCCCATTTGGTAATACCTGTGTAAACAGTGAGAGAGGTTTTTGTATATTAGACTGTTAGGAACAAAAACCTCCTCCATTTTCTAGAAATACTTCTTGGATTGGCCACAATAGTCTTTGTAAAACTATGACTTTACAGGAAATTTCTGAAGAATGTACCATTTCTGCTCTGATTTCATATTTTAACCTTAAATTTCTTTTAACATTTTTTCACTTTTACTTTGGATAAACTTCATTGTTGCTAGTGAAAGTGTTTTCATGTTTGTTTAACCCTTGGTGTCTCCATGCTTACTTTTAATTTTTACTATTTACTTTTACTGCTCTGTTTTTTCATCTGTCTTCACTTTGACATGAATTTGTATGCTATGCTTTGTAACTATCTTCTTTGCTATTTATCTTCATGGTAGCTGATTTACTTGACTTGGTCTTCAATCTTATACTCTTTAACCCTGATACACTTTGACTGTTCTTTACTGTGTCCTTTTACCTTTAATATGTATTTTAGGTTTTCATTGTCTGTTTCAACAATAAATTGTTTAATTTCATGTTTTCTTTGCTTGTCTTCTTACTGTATGTTTTATCTTCCATCTCTGTTTGAATATATTTGATAACAATCTTGGAGTAAACAGGTCTTATGGCTAGTATTAAGATTGTTTATCCAAGGTTGTGGTCTTCTAATCACCTGTAAAACAAAACAAACTATTAAGAAAACATTGGCTTGCAGGGGAGGTCGAAAATGTTTCATTTGAGCTTGAAAGGTCTGTGGAGTGAGTCCAGAATGCTTTTTGGGAGGTAAACCATGCTCAAATCAATTAATGGAGGCTTCTGGCAGAGCAACTGGGTTACATAGGTTTTTACTGCACAATCAAGTGAAAATGAGCAAAACTGGGGTTTTTGTGTTTAAACAGGTAAATGGTTGATATTGGCAGGTAAGTTTTTGAATGAATAGTGGAAAATTTGTCATATGCAGAGAGTGGGAAGTGGGGCGGTAAGTGGATTTCATTGCACTGCTTATGGAGGGTAAGTGGTATTTGGGGGGAGCTGCGTGATTCCATATGTTGCTCGACACATAGCACCAACATTGCTCACAAAACAACTCACATCGTGCGCTAAAGGTCGACCAAAAGGCCTACAATATGAGCAAGGGCCGTCAGGTCTAAAGGGTCCAATCGGAAGGTAGTCGGAGCAATGACATGACTGATATATAACAAGGGTGGGCCCGATATTAATTAAAAGACAATCATATCGGGGGCGATTTGATTGATCGCTGAGTTATTAATTAGTCCTGGTGACTTAATTAATTCTCATTAGCATGGTGGGGAGGTCGGGTTCTTAATTAACTACAAATTAGCTAATTAATCCCATTTATTATTTGATTTACGATTATATTTAACCATTAGGGCGGGATATGTAAAACTTTTGGGTTCTGCATAATATATTAATACGGCCGTGGGTAATGTTGTTTTATTCGGGAATTACATAATAATAAAATTAGTGGTTAATATGACTATGGAATACGAAGTGCGCTAAGTAAATGTTTTCGAAATTATTTCATCATATAACATTACTTAGGCTAATAATATATGAGGGTTTCATGTAGATAGAATGTTTTTAATTTTCCTAAGTAAAAGAGAATTTTACTTAGGAAAAGCTTTATAAAGGGAATGAATGACTTTATGAAGGGGTGAAAATTAATGAAGGGTTTTTAAGTACTTTAGGCATTTCAAATTATTGGGTTGAGGGTCCGGTCCCTACAATAGTCAGATAAATGCTCTGAGCCCCTTTAACTTTGGCAATTACTTTTAGCACTTAGGGAATTAGTGAAAATTTTAGGGGAAATGAGTAGGGAGGTTAATTATTTTTGACTTTGAGTGTTGATGTGCCTTCCATGTGATACATGCCTTGTCCAAGTGATGAAAGAAAAAGATTTAAGCATTAAACTCAACCATTCATCACACATTTATTCTACAACCATCATCTACTTACCCTACCTACTTAACCTAGCATTTTTACTTCTTTATCAGGGTGCACTTAGACTGGAAAACCCTTTTCAACTTTTCTTTTCTTTTACATAGTGATATCTATCTAAATCTAACGTTATTACATCCAAGGGCTCAGATTGAACTATTGAGCTCCTTTTCACTCTACCTATCTACTGATCTACCAAGATTAAACTGTTTGGTCAGATCTTTATTCTCTATTTTTAAAACATGAAATTGAAAACATGGAATAACCAAGATTAAATTGTTTGGTTATCGTGGATTGTGGCATAGGTTACAAGTTGCACACAATCTTTATTATACATAAAAGTAAATAGTAGTGGCATTTAAACTTGCACACTTTCATGGTCTTTTCTTTTTGGTGGGGTTCATTTTCTTTCCTTTTTTGACCTTTTCTTTATTTTTACCCTTTTATTCTTTTTGTAAGGCATACCCTTTTTACATTTTTACATTTTTTGAGTTTCTTACAAATATGGAAAACATTTGAAACAAGCAAAGGTATGTACATATTTCATAGCTAAACCTAGTCAATCATGATATATGACACCTATTAGTATAGGAACCTAACAGTGGCTCCACTTGGGGATGGCATTTCCTTGTGAAATGTCAAGAACAGCATCGACTAGTAGCCTGATCCATTGAGCCAATCCCACACATGTATCTGCTCTGTTGCATAGTATTTGTGACTAAAACTTTTGAACTGAAAATACATCCTTTCTGCAAGCTGAAATCTAAATTTATTCAAACCAAAATCTTACCTACTTACTCTAATCATCTTTCTGACTGCTGGTTAGGTAAAATGAAATAGCCAATGCAACCACTCAAGCATCATATACATTGGTGACTTTTTTTGCTTGTGCTTGTTGATGGTTAAAATTGAAATCTTGAAATCAAATATAGCTTTGTTAACCTTTGAGAATATAAGAAAATTCTCGATCTCCTTTGTTGAGTCTAGAAACTATACAAAAGGATCTTGTAAAATATATACACTTTTCTTGAACTGATTCAAACAACTGCACATCTTTTGTGTATGGTCTGTGTTGGATACCTATACCAATAGGTTTCATATTTCATGATTGGCAAATATAAGTGCCAAATATGCTCCATTTTGCTGCCACAAAGGTTTCATATTTACAAGAAAAGAAGGTGTATATAGGCTTGCATTTTCACAAAAGTTTATGGATGACCCAACAGCCTAATCTGGATCATGCCATGTTTTCAATTTATGTTGTAGAATAGAGAATGAGATCTGTCCAAACTGTTTAATCTTGGCAGATCATTAGCTAGGTAGAGAAACTAAGGTTCCCAACTGCTTAATCTGGGACCTTGGAAAGAATAAGGGTTGTATTAGATAGGAAATGAAAGCAAAAAGCCAATGAAAAGAAAAGGGCATTTAAAGGGTTTGCAAGTCCAAATGCACCCTCCAAGAAGAAATAAAAAATGCTAGGAGAACTAGTTGGGTAGGTAGATGGGGTTGCAGAAGTGGTGTCTCTTTCAAAATCAAAGTTGCTGAAACAATCTATAGGAAGAGCAACACACTGGAGCATGACTAACTCCCTTGTTTTCATCTGTATATCACTCATTACTAACACCCTTTCCCAAGCTGCACAGAGCACAGAAATTCATATCTTTGTCATATTCTTATGGCCTTAAAAGCCACATTTCTTGTGCAAAAATCTTTTCATTTTGATCTACTCTTGATTCCAAGTTATTTTCAAAGAAAACTTGGTTGAGCCAGCCCTCATCTATATGTTCCCTCCATATTAACAACTAACTCTATTACTTAGCTCCCTATACTCCACTATCCCTAATATTATAAACACCATGGTGTATAAACCCCACAATGTATAAATATTCCCTCCTTGGCATTATAGCCATAATATGCACTCCCTGGGAATTGAATTAACACCTGGTTAAGGTCAAGAACCCATGTTCCACCTTTTGCTCCATCTCAACTGGTTTCCCTACCCAAAAGTTCCATTTTTGACCTTAAAAACCCTTGAAAACCTTCTAATCCCCTAAAAACCACCCAAGGGAGGAAAAAACTATAAAAATATCCTTCTCCCGCCTTATCCTAAGGTCGGGAGCCAGTTTACCCGTTTTTCGTTGTATAAATTACATTGGACCCCTTTCCCTATAGTCTCTGCCTCCATAAAAATTTATACCCAAACCTTGCATAAAACCCGAAAATTTCATGTTTTCCTAAGGTTGGTCGATTAAATCACTTTTGCAAAGAAAATTATAAAAACCCCCGAGAAAGTATTTGCCACATGGAGGGGCCCGCCGGTCACGGATTGCCGAGGAAATATTGTTTTTTAATACCCGCCTGCTGGCTGCTATCTCCCTTGCAGGTTACCCCTCCGATCACCGTCAGATGGCGCCTGGTCCAGATCTACGGCACACAATGTTTTCAGGAGATCCCGACGTCCGAAGGTTAACAAAGGCAGGCGTTAATGGCCCGTGCAAGTTGATCGCCTGACAGCCGTTGGATCGCGCACCTCCAGATCGACGGCTCTCACCAATATCGGAGCACCCTACACGTCTGACAGATACCTTCTGATATCTGTCAGACGTTTGCGTCACGCGGGGACAGTTGTCGCGCCCAAATCCCATCGGAGCATCGTCTGACAGTTTCTTCACCGTACAGGAAGGGTCCCGATATGGCGACACCTGTCCCGCCCACGTCCTCGTCCTCCTGCCATGCACGTCACCGCCACCTCCGCTCACCTCGTCCCTCATTCGCCCACCTGGACGCCACCTCACCGCCCGCGTGGACGGGTCTTAGGCCGCCACGTGACCCGATGACGTCCTGCTGACGTCATACGACCCGGGCCCTCACGCTGACGTCATGCTGACGTCATCCAAAAAGCGCGCCAAATAACTATAAAGCCAAATTTTACCGTTTTTTCGCCAATTTCACGATTTTTCTGAGAAAAGCGCTGCTCCGCCATTTGCATGCACTCCACGACGACTGCGCCACCAGCCACCTTGCGACCATTTGCAAAGCTCAGACAGCTAACCCAACTGCAACCTCACCTCAAGCTACTGTCAAACAGGTATTTGAGTCTTCATCCTCCTTCGAACTGGTTTTTTCTCAATTTCTCGTAAAATCCACCACAATAAGCCATAGGATTGAAAATTCACCGGAAAACCAGCTGTAACCTACCTCTGTTTGACAGTTTAGAGTTAAAAAACAGTGGCGGAGACCGCATTTAGACTGCAATTTCTGGTAAAACCCTGCCCGGTTCGCGCAATCGTGAACTCACTGCATTGCTCCCAAATTGTCAAAGAAATCCTGTCAAATGCATAAAGGCCTCCTCAGAGAACTCAAGCACTGATTATAGTTGTCTGTGCACCAACCTTACTGGTTTCTGCCCCCGTCAATTTCACCAGTTCAATTCACAAACCCAGCATCTCAAGAAATACTAGAGGCAGACATGGCTGCCCCTGCAGGATCAGCAGCCCTCAATGTCACTCCCCTAAATGCTCCTCAGAGAGAGCTGGACTAGCAAGGCTTTGCAGATTTAGACTACCAGATCTCAGAAGACTCCCCCTCCAGATGTACATTTCACATTCATTTGTTAAATGAATTCAGGGCTAGGCACAGGGATGGGACTGATATCCTAGGCTTTGGGAGTCCTCCCTCCCAACTTTAAAATGCCCAAGTCACACAATTCCTGACCTCATCTACTTATGTGCCAGTTGTTATGATCCAATACAGAGGGCTGTAATGAATCCCAGGGTGAAGTTGTATTCTATACCACCCTCTCAGGCCATCAGGGATATGGTTCAATTCAAAACTCATAAGAAACTGGTTCCTCTATCCCTGCTGGACCTAATCAATCAAGGGTCCAAGATACTCACAGAGGCAGAGATCCTGAAGCTGAACCAACTATTCATTCGGAAATCTGATACAGTGCTACACCCTCCTATTTTTGATGGCTACTTGAATCAACTTGGCCTGGACCTAGCCTATATGATAAGCTCAGTACTGGGGTACAAGTCAATGGAATTCATAGAGGAAACTGTGCTTGTCATGATGACAATGTTTTCTCCTGGTAAGGCCCCCATCTGCTATGACTATGTCACATACATCTCTGACAAGATTCATGAGCAATTCTTGCACCTGTCCAGGGAGAGAGTGTTCAGATACACTCAATACATTTATCACCTCATTCTCTATTACCAACATGAGAAATTCTCTTTTGAGATCAAGAGAACTGATGCTGCAGGAAACCCAAGATCAGTGGTGTACTGGAGCTCAATCTTCCATGTCCAAGCATACTCCCCCTATACATACTGTGAGTTCATAGATTTGTTCATCCATCCGGCCCTGTCTCTGTTAATGACAGAACCTCCTCCAAGACTCACTGATGAAATGCAGAGGATACTGCAACTATCCACTGCCTATGGCATAGGAGACTGGTATTTCTACCAGCATCACACAGTGATTAGAATATATGGATGTGAGCGTGGCCTTCAGCTGCCCAGGTTTGTGCCCATGAGGCTCTTTGCCCTGGAATACTTCAGACAATTCGGCAATGCCGATCAAATCCACTTTGCAGGGAGAGGCAAGAAAGCACAACTCAAAGTCAAAAACCAATTGGGGCATTTTGTTATGAACAAAAGAGAGGGGTGGATAGAGGTAGAGATAATGTTGGAACGCCTTGGCCTAACACCAAGCTTCCTTTGGAAACCATATGACCCCAATGGCTTTATATCCCAGAGGAGACAAAGATACAAACTCTCCAACTATGAGCATGATAGCATGTTCCACATATCAAGACATGCCAACCAGCCAAAATGGAGGAAAAACACCTTGATAGAGCCTGTGTCTCAAGAAGAGCTAGTGGAGAGGGCTAGGAGACATTTATTGAAAATGGCTGACTTGGAATGTCCTTCTCAGGTGCCTGCTCTACCAAGCTCTCACACAAAAACACCAGCCTCCTCATCTGCAACATTTCAAAAGGCAGCACAGACCTCAGCTCAAGTACAAAGCAAGGGAAAGGACATAGAAATGCAGGAAACCGAGGGCCAGCAGGAGAAAGAGGGCCAACAGGGCCAGGTGAACCAAGAGAGCCAACAGGGCCATCAGCAGCAACAAACTGATCAACAGGATCAGGAGACACAAAGAGGAGAAGGCCAGGCAGCCACCCAAGAAAAGATAACCAGCATGGCGCCTCCTAGACAGGACTCTAGGGTAGACTCCTCTGTCCTCCAAACCCCTCAGAGGGAGGACACCAGTAGGAAAAGGGAGAGGGAGACCCCTCTCACAGAAGGTACAGATAAAAGGCAGAGGCTCAATCCATTCTCAGAAGTAGAAATGCAAAGCCTTGAGACCTCTGCCAGCTCATTGCATCAGGAGTAGGATAAGTCAGCACTTGGGGAGGTCATCTCCTCAGGACAAGACAAGAATACAGCTGCAGGCATAAAGGAGCAGTTCAAGGACGCCAAGAGGAGGAGTGAGCCAATCAAAATTAAGCTTTATAATCATTTATTAAATATGGCTCCTGCAAACCAACAGAGACTAATGGCTGCCTTTGATGTGCAAGAAGGCAAAATGACTATGAGCCATTTTGCCCCTACAGTGCAGCAACCTCAAACGGCTGCAGATTACATAAGGACTAATCTAGAAGTCCTTTCAAAAGACATCCACCCCATGGACCAAATAGAACTCCACAAGCAAACGGGTGAGATGGTCTATGCCACTTTGGTAGACAAGACCTTGATCAATTATAGGCTGCAAAACAGTTTGAATAACACTGCAGCTCAGCTTGAGTTGGAGAGGGCATCCTCTCAAGCCAAAGACAACAGGATCAAGGCATTGGAAGAGATCATCATAGAGTTTGGGCATGACCCCAATGACGTCAAGGCAGTACATCAGGTCCTTAAACTGAGGGATGCAGACATGGCTGCAATTAAAAGGAAAATGAAGATCCCCCCAACTTTACATCCACAAACAGATGAAGTTGCCCAGCAGAGGCAAGAAAAGGATGCTATAGCGTTATTAATGACTCTATATAAAGAGCTGATTGACACCCAACAAAAGCTGCAGGATACAGAGACTACACTAGAAGCAGCACTACAAAGGAGAGAAGAAGGGCAGTCTTCCAAGCCACCCACAAAAACAATAGACCTTGAGGAGACCCCTCAAGACACCATCCCTCCAAAGCAACAGGCATCAGAAATAGCTCCAGCCACTACAGAGCCAGCCACAACAGCACCACCAACAGAAAAGGCTGAGAGCCTAGACATGCTGAAACTAAGGCAGGAGATTCAGGTACTGGAGTCTCAGATGACAGAGCTAAATCAAGCCAAGGACAGCTTAGCCAAGATAAATGAGAAATATGATAAGTCTAAGCAAAATGTAGCTGAGAGGGAGAGAGAAGTAAAAGCTCTAAGAAAAACAATTGCAGAGCTAGAAAAGCAGCTCAATTTTGAGAAAGTGACAGCGGAGCTCAAGAAAGTGATTTGGACTGCCATTGGAGAATCAATAACTAACCAGTGGGAGTACATTGATGCTATATATGAACAAGTGGGACTCATTGGCAGGGCAAGGAAAGAATTACACAGAGCAAGAAATTCTCTAGGCAACATGGCCGACCTTGCCCCTAAGATGATTGAAGTACTAAATTACAGAACAAGTTCCCAGTTAGTGAAAATGGGAATTGGAAATAGAACTGAAACCATATCTGTGATTAAAAAAGTCACAATAATGAAGAACCTAATCCAGACCCTGGACAGGAAAATCCAGGATATACAGGCAGACATAAACAAGTTCCAGAATAGGTTCACAGCCCTGCAGGACAGAGGGCTTCCCAACTTGATAGAATCAGGGAAGCTTCTCTCTCATGATAAATACATCAAAAGGGTAAGCAGTTTTGCAGCAATTCAGATTGCTGAGGCTCCAGGGACATCTTCAGAAGGCCCAATAACAGGACAAGCTCTTTTTGAGAAATTAGATAATTTGTTTTTTATTAAAAATGAAGTAACACATCTGTTTGATGAGCCTCCTCATTTCTATAAGTATACAGAGGCTGATGAGACCTTAGGGTTGATTTTGAGGCATCAGCTTCCTCCTCCAGATACATGGCAGGACTTAATAAAGTTACTTTTGAACCAAAGCTGAAGAATTAAGTCCTTTTTCAGCAATACAGTCTATATTGCACCTACAGGTGGACAAAGCCATGACAGCAAGCATGAAGACGCTGAGGCACCTCAGCACAGGTACTCGACCGCAGCAACAACATCAGCAGGCACAACTGGCAGGGCCAAGAAGGCACAAAAAGTAAAAGCTGCACAGCACTGCAGTTATGGTAAAGCCGCACAGCTGACTCTGCAATGCCCAAAGGTCAAAACATTATCCTGACAGGAGTAAAAGGCGTTTAAAGAGTCATTTATGTTTTGCAATTACTTCTCATCTACTCTCCCTGTGCGAGTGTAAGAGATATTTTCCTCTCAGATGACTCCATACCTGAGATATTTTCGTATGTAACCTCTATATATTCCCCCTCGCGTTTGTTTAGAGGGGTTGGACTCCGGATGTAAGAAATCTCTTGATATCTTCTCTGTTATTCTGATATTGTAAACTCTCAGACAGTTAATACAAAAGACAAGTGGGATTTCTTCAAAGATGTTTGTCTCTTGATCTCCTGATGGTGTATGGCTCAAAGTTGCAGGATTCCTGTGTATTTCATAGCTCAATAAGTTTTTCTCATGACTCTTTATTTCACCTATGATCATCGTTATTTCATATGTCTTTCATGTTTTCTACACACTTGAAAATCTAGGTAGTAAGGAAAAAGAATAGTCTCAGGGCTTGGTCATTGGCTACCCTGAGCTCAATCTAAGCTATCTTATATGTTTTCTTCTGATAAAGTATTTAAAGAGTAATTCTTCACTGCTACCTTTAATACTACATCATCACAGTGCGTTGTTGTTTTAGGAATTCAAGTAATTGCTCCTAGATAACAAACCTCTTCTACAGCATTCAGCTTAAGTAAAGAAATCTTAATTGCTCTTTGCTGGTTGTTCCTCACCTCACTCTCACTATTTACATTTTGTTTCATGGAATACACACAGGCCCTGTAGCTACACCTCACCAAAATCAAGACCTCAAGAGAAAACTGTCCAAGACCCCATTGCCCAATGGATTAATCTCACCTGCAGATAGACTTTAAAGAAATTAGAAGCATCCTCCCAACCAAACACAGAAAAAACCAAAAAATTTATCTCATAACTAGCCTAAAACCTTCGTCAAGAACAGTGACAAACCTTACAAGAGAGAGCCCTCTCTGACTACAGCTAGGCTAGAAGCTGTAGCCCAAAGATTGGTTAGTGGTTACCACGGCCGTATTCCCTAAGGAGTCATAGGGAACAACCTGGGTGTTAACAGTTATCATGGATAATTTGTTATTGGTTTCATGAAATGTATTTAAAATGAGTATGTGATTGATTGTGTATGGATTATATGTTGCTTACATGTTGATTTCATGGTACCTACTTACATCCTTGTATGTTAGGTTAAAATTTTGAGTATTTTGACTACATGCAACAGTCATGTAGGTTGATTACAAGAACTGGTCAAGTATGTTTGACTACATGCAGTTATGCATATTTGTAGTTGGTTTGGTATTGGTTATGCATACTTCTAGTTTCAAGTGGAAATGTGTACAATGGAATAATGGTTGTCGTCATGCATGAGGTCATAACATGCATTGTTGATATGGCATTGCATTGATGACTAGATCCTCGTTAGAGTGATGCTTATATGTTGATACATTTATTTGTGTATGTCTATAGATTGTTAAGATTGTGTTATACATGTATCACGTTGATTTGGTAATATTGCAGACAAGGTATCCTCCCTAAATTATGCTAAGATACGTGATTTATTGTGATTGGTTTATCTGACATACTAGGCCTTGCAGGAAGAATATTAAATGGCTAGCAAGATGGTTGACTACAAAGACTCTCCCTACGTGGGAACTCTTCTAATTTGGTAGTGACAGTGAGAAGATTAAAGGAAGAGATAAGGAGTTGTAAGGTAAAAAATGACAGAATAATATAATCATAGGAAAATTTAGCAGAGGTGAGTGCAGTAATATTTCAGATCTTGTTGGATTTACAACGACAAGGACCACTATGGATCAGTCATGAGTAGGAATATAAAACTAATCAGGCATATGGTAGTAGATCACATGGTGTCCATCCATCAAATGGAGATAATACAGTTAGATATGGAATATTATTGGACACTTTGGAGAGGAGAAGGGATAGACACAAGTATGATTCTAGTTCTGATTCAGATAGGCACTATGATCATCATTGGTATCATCCTTACAGGAGGAATTATAGGGGATAGTTGCTGGATGAGTTTAAGAAGGCAAAGTCACCTACTTTTGATGGAGAGATAAAGAAACCATAGGATGAAGAGGCATGGATGCTTGGTATGAAGAAAATCTTTAGGTTGCATGACTACTCGTAGAACATGAAAGCTAGAGTGACTACTTTAATTCTTAAAGGTAAAGCAAACATCTGGTGGGAAGATGTGAAGAATCTCAGAGATATAGATGAGGAAGATCTGACTTGGAGTGAATTTGAGTGGCTATTCAAGAAGAAGTATCTGCTAGAGATATGCTTTGATGGTAGGGAAAAAGAGTTCTATGAACTAAAGATGGGATCCATGACACTGATAAGTTCTTATATCTGTTGAGGTATGTACCTTACCTCAAGGAGGAGAAGGCTAAGATTCAGAGATTCATTAGTGGATTACTGGTCGCATTCAAAGATAGGATTGAGTTCAATGAGCCTAGATCATTGGAGGAGGCCATTCGAAAGCTAAATCATTGCTATGGGAAATCGAAGCATATAAGTTAGACTAAGCTTGACTGGAGAGGTAATGAAAAGAATACAAGAAAATGGGATAAAAAGCGAGCAAGGCCGTAGGGTACATATAACAAGGAGAATGTTTCACCACCTAAGAGGTTCAATGCATCAGATAGAGGACAGGGTGATGAGCCTCATAAATGGGTAATTATATGGGCTCATTTTACCTCCTAAACTCGTCAAATCAACCATTCTCTTAGCTTATTGTATTATTTTCTAATTATATTTATGCTTATGGAGTGAGTTGAGTTAGTTATGATGCCATGTGGTCCAACATGTCTTTAATGCAGATTATTGATGAATTTTGAGGTCAAAGTCAAGGATCCAGTGGACAAATGGCAGTAATAACTTGAAGTGGACAAAAGAGAGGACTTATAGGAGGGAATCCCCCTCATTTATTACTCCTCACTTCGAATTCCCCTTCATTCATCTCGGAGTACAAGCAGCCAAATCTGCACCAGAAGGCAGCCGAGAAAGTGGAGGATGACTGATGATTTTCTCGAGTTTTGGGAGCCAAGCCTCTCTAATTTTAAGGAAGTTGTTGATAGCTTCATTTTTATAAGTAGAGAAGCCTAGGGCCTCACTAGGGTCAGATTTTTGTTGAATTTTTTCTTATGTAAACTCTGCATCAACTTCGAGCTCATTATTTTTTAGACAGTTTCATGTAATCTTGTTATTGTTTTGATAATAAATATGGAATCCTTTTTGAGCTAGCATTGAGTTACCTTAGAGGGTTGAAGCTCTTGGGTTAGGGCCCAATCCAAGTAGCCAAGCTCCTCTTTACTTTTATTTGTATGTTTTATTTCATTTTGTAGATTAGGTTGTTGTTAAATGTATTTCTTTGATGGTTAAGAATAGGTTGCTTTTGATGATTTAGTAGTTTGCTTCCATTTGTGCTTTCTATAGAAGGTTAAGCAGTGATAAAGAGAAGATTCAAAATGCTAGAAATAGTGCCTTGGCCTCACTTCCTCCCTTTGGGACCATGATTTGAGGCAAACACGCTATTGCTGCCTCAAAAACACAAATTTTCCTCATTCATAGGACTTCTAGTGTTTACAGCTTTTTAGTAGGTTAATAGTCTAGTTTTTCTTTGTTTCAGATCGTCTTCATCATGCTCACTTATTTATTTGCAATAGTATTCTTTCATGCTTTCCTTTCTTGCAGCATTTATCAACATTTCCTTCCATATATCATAGTTTAGGTTATTTTGATGCAAAACTCTATTTTCCTAGGTGCACTTATTTCATTGCTTGCTTGATCTTATTGGTTGACTATCAGTTGTTTATGAAACAAATATTTTCTAGTAGTAGGCCAGCCTATCATCCATACCATCCTCCATCTTATCCATGCCCTATAGGTCACCCAAGTCTCCCCTCAATTCTGCCTTAGTTTTCTTCATTTTCCATAGAATGTCTTCCTCTCTCCTTGATCAAATCCAATCATCTTTCTCTCTCCTGATGATTCTTGGTAGAACTTGGGTGCCCTAAAACCTCATTCCAACCTTCATCCACCTCTTTCACCCACTCTCACACCCTCAAAATAGTGAAAACTGCTCTTGGCCTCCTCTTGTAGGCCTCCTGTAGAAGGTTGTTTTCCTCCTGTAGATTTCCTGTGTCCTCCTATAGATTTTCCTGTAGGCTTTCTTTTGAAGGTTGAGTGTGGGAAAAGCCTCTAGAAGGCCACCTGAGACCTCCTAGGACCCGTACACACCATCCTACATCTTCTCGAGTCCCAAAACCACCCTCCAATGCCACCTATTCGCTGCCACATTCACACACAATAAATTACATGCATGTCAAATTCACATAAAAATCCAAAAAGATGTTTTTTGCTTATTTACTTCCAAAAGTAGCTTATTTAGATGTTGTTTACTTCCTTGAGTAGGTAATGGCATTCTTTTCATGGTTTTCATAGTGCTTTCTACAAAAGTTGGATTAGTTGGTTAATTTGGGTTTACTAGTTTTGCTTTACATTTCAGACTTTCTCCTTTTTGCAGTTAGAATAGTATGTAGAGTAGTCTTTCTCTCCTTTCATCACATATAGAGATTCTTCTGGAATCCATAGAAGTTTTCTTGAGCTCCTAGTGATCTTGCGCCGGCTAACCAAGTGACAACTTGTAGTAAGAACTAGTACTTGTGCATACAACACCGTCGCTTCCAAGTTTGTTACGCACTACCGGGTTAATAAGAGTAAACTAGACAGCCCAAGAGTTGCAACATTATTGCTGCAATACTAGTGCTCACCAATTTTTGGCACCATTTCCAGGGAAGCGTCAGTATTATGTGATTACTGCTTTCTTCTATTTTCTATTGCAACATTATGCTAATAGTTTATTTCAGCAAAAGTAGACTAGTCATTTCCTTTCCTTTCAAGTTCTACATTTCCTTACTTTCCTTTTCAATTATGCAAATTTCATTTCAACAAGTTGATTTCAATTAGTTGCAATTTGTTTTGTTCAATCAATTTTAGTTTTGTAGGTACTATCGGTGTGGGGCAAAAAGCTAAAACCAACCAAAAAGATTTCCTTTCATGCCTCGCGGGAATAGAGATAACTCAGGAAAAATTTTGCCCAACACCCCCAGTGCTTCACATAGCCAACCTTCTCTCTTCTTCGGTGGCTGCGATCAAGAAGAACCCTTAGGTGAACAACAAGACATATTTGAAGAACCTATAGGGGAAGAAGAAGAAGAAAACATTCCTTTGGAGCCAATGACCGAACACAGAAATGCTAGGGGGAATGGAGAGAGAATATAAGGTACCTTTCCCATTTGGGAGACCAATGGGTACACAAAAATGAAGAATATAAACCCTTCCGCCCTACCTCATTTCCATGGTCTGACTACAAAAGATCCTGACACCTTTTTTTTTGAGTTTTCTATTATCTGTCGAACCTATGACTATGCAGAAGATGAGCAAAAGTTGAAACTGTTCCCTTCTACTCTCAAGGATGGAGCACTACGTTGGTTCATGGGATTACTTGGAAATAGCATCACAACTTGGGCTCAGATGCAGCAAGATTTTAACAATAAGTATTGAGACTATTGTAGGTCAAAAGATACTGAAGAAGAAATTTTCCAAATGACTATAGGAAGTGATGAGTCCCTGGAAGATTATGAAGAGAGGTTGCAGCTCAGTTACAAAAGGGTTGGGTGTACACTTGACCTTGAGTCTCTGAAGCTAGTCCTGCTTAGGGGAATTCGAGAAGATCTTTTAGACACCCTCCATCTACTAGCCGGTGGAGACATTTACCAACTATCCTATGAGGACATAAAGACTATTTTTAGGAACCATTCTAGAGCAGCTAGAAAGAAATGTAGGGGGAGTCAACTCATAGCCCGTACCTCTTCCTCTAACTCATCCATTAAAAGAGAAATTACAAACATGCTGAAAGACTTCAAGAGTGAGATGTTGTAGACCCTTGACATTCAAATGGATACCTTACATATCAAAAGGAAACAAGATGAAGCAGAGAGGGTTTTGGCCATTTTTTCCCTAGATGCACCAGGAGGCATCCTAGGAATGAATGCCTCTTGAACTCTATGGAGGTTTATTCAGTCTGTGAGGAAAATCATTCTACAGACAAGTGCCCTTCCTTACCCAAACTTAAAGATGTATATCAAGGGGCTGAGGGAGTCACTGAATAACTCTATTACATAAACCAAAGGAGGCTGCATGGACCTAGACCATATTAGCAGGGGATGCAAGGGACATCTCAGGCATACTACAACCCTAACCAAGTCACTTCCATACATTCTTGGGGTCCCCCTGCTCATCCTTCCTAGTCCACACCTTCTCCTTGGTCCTTCACATCTTCATATCATGCCCAACTAGCCACCCATTCATTTCAATCCAATGCTTAGCCGCAGCCTCAGTGGAATGCATCTCATCAGGGGTGGAGGTCCCAATACAACTCTCCTCCCACTCTTTTGCCTCCACCACCTGCCCAACCACAATCGTTACCTCATGCTCCACCAAAGCAACCCCAAATGCCTGCGTAGCCAAATCCAAACTTGAACAACGGATAGGCTCAGTAAGTGTATATTGGGGAACCATCATGCTCGCCTTTTGCTATGGAGATTTAGGAAATTATCTTGTGATCTGGGAAAGTTCTCCTAGATAGCCAGCCTCCACACGGGGAGGTTGAGGAAGATAAAGAGGAAAGCGAGCCTAAAGCAAATCCACCCTTTCTTGAGAGACTATCCGCGACAGTCCAGCCTACCCCAGAAGAAACTAAACTCTTGGGAGAATTGAAACATTTATGTGTGAAGATACCACTTCTCCAAGCCATAAAAGATGTGCCTATCTACAATAGGTTGATCAAAGAGAAGTGCTTTAGGCATCTGGGAAGGTGCAAGAGAGATGCCCCAACCATCAATGTCATAGGGAAACTGTCCAACCTGATGTTAGGGTAGGTAATCTATCCAAAATATCTGGACCCTGGAAGCCCAGTAATTGATGTCCACATTAGTGGCGCCATGATCTCACACACCTTGATAGATCTGGGAGTTGTCGTTAATGTGATGACAAAGGACACAATGCTCAAAATCAAGCTCCAAGGCTCCTTGAGGAAGACCACGACCATGCTAAAGCTTGCACACTGCTGCACCACGAACCCTGAGGGGATTGTGGAAGATGTGTTGGTCTCCATTGATTCTTGGGAGTACCCTACTGATTTCTTAGTTCTCCAGCCAAAGGCAAAGTTCATTGGGTATCCTCTCATTCTCAGAAGACCCTGGTTGGCTACCTGTTACACAAAAATATCGTCACCTTGATTATTTGTAGTCGGTATGGGTCTATCACCACCTATGCCAGCTTCCTAAGCAAGTCTCAAACCTCATCTCTTCAAAACAAGCTTTAGAAATGAGAGAAAGACATCAAAAAAGCAAT